>VYZT01019843.1:61432-85139 GCA_013400735.1 Pomatostomus ruficeps | reverse complement strand
TGAAGTACCTGGGACCTCTTTTGCAGTCTATATTCTGAAATAACAACAAAAAATCCCATTTCTTAAAATATGAAGCTTTCTTTTAATGGAGAATTTTTTAAGAGCTCTGCTCTTAATCCACCTGCTCTGTGGCTTCTGTACTCCCTACAAGTGGTTCACTGCTCATTGATGAGAAACCAAAACCCTGAGTCCCACGACTCATGAATTTGATACAGATTAAATTTTCAGATCTAATTTTATTTTAATCTTTATTTTACCTCCACATTGAATATTACAGGGCCTCACAAGTGACTGTCAATGGAAGGTGGTTTTTTACATAAGTCAGGACAGCACCTATAACCTTGGAAGTGGAGTCACAGTGATCAGTCGTGGGCTCTGTGATCAATCCTCCAGATAGGGATGAGAGACTTGCAAGCTGATAAAAGACTTGAGTGTAGTGCAAAAGAGGAGCCTATTCCTGATCACCTTTTCAATCAGCTCTTCACTTCTCATCCTCTGACTTTGTTTAAAGACAAACTAATTGTAAATAAAAAAAAAAAAAAAGAAAAAAATGACCTTTTTTTATTCCTTACGACCAACATCTTGTAGAGTTTATAAGACCAGAGGTTATATTTATGGGTCTTATACCTCCAGCGGGGGTCTGTGATGCTTTTATCTGCAGTATCATTGCCACCATGGGACTGAGGTCTGAATCTTACATCAGTGTACATAAGAGGGGTCTTGAGAGATTTATAATGGGAAAATGCTGACAGTTCCATAATGTACTGCAAGGCTAACGGCAGCACTGTAGATCCTGACAGCTCCAAACCCTTGTTCTCTGAGATGGTTTGTTTCTAATACGCTCCCTTTGCTGGATCTTCCCCCACCCTCTCCCTGGATGAATGGACCTAGGCTTGTGAATATCTATATTGCTGCATTTTCCTTTGGTATTTTAACAGTCTTTCACTTTTAGGATTTCCCATTGTTGAAATTTGTAAGAGATTTCAGGAACTTCACAGCAGAAAGGCTTTTTAATATAATTTGCCTTTTTTCTTGTTGTTCTTTCTTCAGCCTGGAGTATCTTACATATTCATTGTCACACCAGATACTCCAGCAGCAGCTTTACATTTTCAAGCCCTGGTACTTTGCTGTGTCCAGAAAATGGGTAGACACGGAACAATACCTACTTTTTAACTTATTTGAGGAGAATGCTGTGCATCTGCATAATGGTTTCACACAGAAAGTGCTTTATCTTCATGAGTTAGTGAGTCAGTTTAGGGGTATTCTATTGGCAAAAGCTTTCAGAGAAATTATGCATGGTAAATTAATGAAGGCCGTCTGAGGTATTATTGTGTGTGAATGCACATGCCATTAGAATCAATGGCTGGCTGAAAAAAGTTAACGGTCATTAAGGGGCTGTTAAAAAGGCCAGTGGACATAGATTTACTCTCTTGCAGGGCTCTGGTTGGGTTAGGTGAAGACAGAGATTGCTATTTGCCTCCAGGCCACAGGACAGCCCAGGCTTTGTGCTTTCCTGTCCCCATTTCTCTTGGCTCCTGTCAGTAGCAGATTTAGGAGAGCCTGCAAGAGACTCTCTTCTGAGGAGGTAGAGAACGTCTTCCAAGCAGGTAAAGAGTTTTGCATCACTTTTCCTTAGTTTACAACTGGTTGGTAACAGAAAGTCCAAGTGGGTGAGCTTGAAATGGCTTAAAACAGGGTCTCAGAGGTGGTGTGAAATGGAACTCCTTAATGGAGAGGTTGCCAAAGAGAAGGCACAGTTGGTTTTGGATGATGCCACCCTATCTGATGGTGAGTCTTTAAAATAGTGCTCACTTGAGTTGTGGGCTCCAATCAGACAGGAAAAAAGAGCACTGCAACAGATCTGACCATTAGCCAATGGTATGGGAAAAGGAGCATTAAATACCAGCTGTGTGCCACTCCTGGCACTTCATCCGGGAATTTGTCACACACAGAGTGTAAGTGACGCAAGCTGTTTTCCTGGGCACCTCTATTCCCACGGGCTTTGTCCTTTCCCTTGAGCAATGTAGATTTTTTTTCATATTGTATTTTGAATGCAGTGATTCTGACTGAAATGAAATGCATGGAGAAAATTAATGATTTGATATCTTCTTGCTACTGCCAAAAGAAATATAAAAGAGTCTTTGATCTGTTGGCTTTAAAAAACGTGAGCCAGACCAGTTACTGATACCGACCTAAGTAAGTGATAAAGCAACTGTGTCGAAGTTTAATTAGTCTTGATCAAGATAAATTTTTAAGATTTAGAACTTGTGGCCTTTTGAATAAGTAAGGAAGTAAGGCTTCTAGTTGTCATTTATGCCACAACATGTCCTTTTATCATACTTTCTGTGTCTCTAGCAGGAGCAGTTTTTATTTTAAAGGAAAAGAGAAATGGTTCATTTGATGGGCATTAGCACAGACAAGCTTACTAATATTTGAAGGCAATTTCTCTGCCTTACCTTTTTCCCTATTTCATATCCCACAGAGATTACCTCAGACTGCCATTGTTAGTCACTGTTATTTATATAAAGATATGTAATGCGTTTGTGCTTGAGGAGTCGTCTGTAACAAGGTATGCAATTTCAGACTGTAGAGACTGGCAGGAATTACTGTGAAGAATTGCTTTCCAGTGACAGCTTTATCCTGCCTGTAATATGTCATTGCGTGTGACTTTCAATTAATCACGCAGTAACAAAACATTGCGTCTGGCGACAATGGTGTGCCCATTAATATCAAGAAGTAAGACTCAGCTTTATGAACACAAATGCTGTCCCCTGCCCACTCGTGCACTTTAATCAGCAAGTCTCAGCCCAGAAGGAACATTTCTCTCTTCTCCTCTCCCCCATCATCCTCTATTGTGATCTATTAAGCTGCAATCCATAATGTCTCGTGTCTCTGTAATGGTCTGATGGCGTGTGGTGTTAAATGATTGCATGAATTTGACTTTGTCTCTCTCTGCCTTGACCTTGGTGTCTTCAGTGGCTTCCCCTCCCTCATTTTCAAATCAGGAGTGGGGAGTTGGAAGAGAAAATGGAAGAGTGACAGAATGGAGATATTACACAGGAGGGTTGATGTTGTTCTTTAAGAAGATGGGGGAGACAAGTGGTAAGACAGGAACCATTACTGGGAGATGAAAATGCAATGATTTGCAAATTTGCAGGAGGAAAGGTATCATGCTGTCAAGCATAACTGTCTCCACAGGCTGAAGCCTGCCATGTGCAGGACCTCATTGGTAAGCAGAGTGGAAACATTGCAGTAATTCTTCCTCTTGCTCATTCTGCCATTTATAATATGATTGCTAAGTAATATATCAATTTAAGTAAAATCCACAAATCTCATTGTGTTTTACAGCTGTATCTATATCCTGAATGGAAACATAAAGAGGCGCCTGGGTGTTCTGTGCAGGGACTACAAAGAAAGACACCCTGGTCCCAGTCACCAAGTATGAATCCCTGTTATTACACCCAGCCAAGTTCAGGCATAGATTCTCACTCCCCTGATAGCCTTAGTCTTTTTTTCAGTTGATTTATTTTGAGTTAGTATTGAGGTTTTATACCCTGTGCAACATAAATAGGAAGTTTGGTAGTAATTAGTGTCAATGCTTTTCTTCTTTTGCTAAGAAACCTAATTTTTTAAAAGTGCTTGGCAGGACAGTCTCAGAAGAATCTCCTGGGCATCATCAGTGCTGGTTTACACCAGAGCATTGTCATGTTACATGCAACAGAGGAAATTAATTATTGTATCTCTTCCCGTGGGTTGATACTGTTTGTGAATTTGTGACACATTTGACTGGTTGCCTTAAAAAGTGCACACTGAAAGAAGCATTTGGATTTTGATGATGGTGTCTTGGGTGCAATGCAGCACTTTCACTTTTGGTAAATAAAAGCAAAAGCCTTTGGGATTCTTAGCAATAAAAAGGTTTGTAGCTCCTTGGGGAATTCTTCATGCTCTGGCTTGCTGAATCTCCCCATTGTCTGAATTATAAGCCAGACAATAAAAATTAGTTAATCAAGGGCTCATGTCAAACATGGTTACTCTGGAGTAAATGCAGTATTATACTGGCACCATACAAAGTTCTTACTCCCTCTGGGCAATGTGACTTCTGCCAGACAGCAAGAGTATTGGTTTTGGTTCTTTAATTAAGTCTAATCCCATGTCCCCTGCTGTATGAGCAGTGGATCTGACAAGATGCTGAACTTGCTAAAATATGTAAAATAAAAGCACCTGCCCTCACATGAACTTGAGGGCACTCAGTACTGCAGAAGGTATTCTCCTTGATGATCCCTGGCAGATACAAACCAGCACAGCTTCATAAAGCCATTTATTGCCAGGTGTGGGGCCACATATTTGCATCAGGCTTTTCTATCAGGTGAAGACTGTTAGTGCATGTGTTAGGATCCAAGCACACACAGGGGAGACCTCCAAGAAGTAGGGTTTGTAATCAATTTCTCATTCCCAAATTATTTTTCCAGGGTCCCCACAGTATGGTGTTGGAGTAACAGAATAATTTCCTAGCTATTAAGTGCCTGAAAATCAGCAGTAATTAACTTAGCACAAATTCTTCTCTTCCTCTCCCTCCTCTTTGCTCAAAAAAAACCCAAACAAACCCCCTTTCTCAGCAGAGGAAATGCAGATGGAAGCAGTCTCTTCTGCCTTAGTGCAGTCATGTACAGATTACATCTTTTTTCCCCCTTTCAGTTCTGTGAATAACATAATTGCTTTGTTATCCCTCAGGGGATTTGTAATATTAACATTGGTTAATGACATTAATTCAAGTTTTTACCATTAATAAAATGGCATTGCTTAAAATTAAGCATTACATTTCAATTAGTAGTCCATCAAAGACTTTAATAGTCTGGAGCATTAAAGTGATATTTTTTTAAATTTCTTATTAATTTTTTATTGTATCATGCTAATTTCCAAAGAGTGATTGAAAGCCCAGCTGATCCAATGAACAACCCTATCTGCCATGTTTCTTGAAGGAACTTCTTTCTTTTATGACATTATGCAAAAAGGTCACATTTCCACAAAGCAGGAATCTGTTTCAGTCACCTCCTGAATTCATTATCATCCTTTTTACTTTTTAACATGAGGCACATGATATACAGGCACCCCAGGTGGACATGTTTAAATTAATCTAGTAATAATTGATTCAGAAGAGATTTGGAGGACAGAATTTGCATAAAAGCCATAATGAGAGCAAATTCTCCAAGGCCAGACTGAACAGCTAAGTCCCTGAATAACTTACATCTCCTAAACTAATTTGGTTATATATGCAGGATGAAGGTGTGGGGGCTGGAGCACCATGTGATTGGAATTCATTACAAATAATTCATCTTCTCTAGAACGGCTGGCCTCAGAGTGTATTAAAATTATATCAGCTCCCAAATGCTTGCTCAGACCCTGCCTCCTGGAAGATGATGACAAGGTTTCTGTCTGAGGGTTTGTTTGGGTATTTTTAAAGCATTTCTGAGGCAAAGAGCTACACCCCAGAGCTGGGATGTCTTCTGGCAGGCTGCTTCTCCTGCTTGGTGGGAAAATATTCAGATACCCAGTTTTGGCTGGACATCTGACTGTCAAAAACATAAGTGTAGAGGAGGATCCCAGCTTTCAGTCTCAGATATTCTTCCCTTCCATTCCAGAATGGAATTTCTTAGCTAAGTTGTAGATCATTGGATTTGCATTAAATCCTGGATCACCGTGATGTCTTTGGGAATTTAGGGAGTCCCCTTACAGGATGGGGACTCTGTACTGTTTAAAGTAAATCTGCAGACAGAAAATTACAACTGCAGTTCATTAAAAGAAAGCAGCCAAGGTCTTTTTGAAGGTCAGCTGTCCTGCTTGACTTTGCCTTTGCTTAAATACTCTTTTTGAGAAAAGCTCTAAAAGGATGTCTCCGTGACCCAGCATAGTAATGCCTGTGTTCTGAGGCTGGTGAGCTTCAGCTGGCAGGTAACACAGTACCATGCTCCTGCTATCAGAGAAGTTGCATAGTGTGTGTGGAAGGAGGGGGAAATTCAGCTCTGGCTTTTCAGAAACTGTTGATCACCATATATTTTTCGTGGGAAAATTGTTGTCACTGTTGTATTCAGCAGATGAGGAATCAGTCCCATTTTGTTTATACACAGCAGTCGGTAATAACCTGTCATTTGTGAGCTGTGCATGTTCTGCACTGCTTCCCTTCAGTGCTGCCCTGCAGCCAGGGGATCTGGGAAGAGAAGCCCTACTTTTCAGAATCCCAAGTACAGTGCAAGAGGCCGGGCAGACCAAAGCAGCACTGCTACTCCAATGAAGGGAACAGTTAACAGAGCTCAACAGATACCTGCTGTTGCAAGAAGTATGAGAAAAGCTGAGCATGACAGGAGAAAAAAGAGTCTGGCTGACAATTACTGTTTTGTGTGTTCACATTTGGGACATATATAGGCTGGCTGAATGCTTCCTAGCCAAAGATTTCCATATGATAAATGATGTTGTGCTGTGCCAAGAAGACAATGCAGCAAAACATATTCTTGTTTCCAAGCAGGCTGAAACTTGGAGTTGTGCTACAGGGATGCTTTATACTTCTTCTCCTAGAGTTACAATTAAACCATAAGTGTGTGTTATGTGGCACCCGGTAATCACAAATCTCTGACAAAACAAGCTCTGGTTTCTCTCTCCTGCATGGGCAAGCAGTAAAAGTTCTTCTAATCCTGTTTTTCCAAGTTAGCAGTGGAGGAAGGAGCTCCTAGGTGGGATGAGTTGGGTTTGCAGTGTGCAACAACTGCCTTTGACCCTGGCATGTTGTGGAGCTGTGTCAGTGACGCAAGAGGATTTGCTGGGTGGAGTAGAAGGGAGTGGGTGGCAGAAGCTGGAAGTAGTGCCAGAGGTTTTAAAGAGGAAAAACAAGCCTCTGGGAAAGTCCAGCCCATGTGCTACAGCTGACTGTCAGGCACGAGGTTCGTTGGTGTGATGATTTCATGGCTTGGTGTTTGTCTTCTGAAGACTTGAATTGTGGAATTGCTTCAGGTCAGGGGAGAATTAAGTAGTTTGGGTTTTTAAAAATTTCTTCTTTCTATTGTTTTCCCAGCTCTGTGGACACAGGAGCACCTCAGTAACTGCTACATAGTTCATCAGGATTGCTTATCTGCATGGCACAATCCGGGGAGTGCACTTGTCCTCAGATTGCTGTCACAGTGCTGAAGAGAGAAACTTTGTGAGTTGCCAGCCTGTATTAAGTCTAATATAATTTGGAAATATTGTCACTAACTTCCTTACTAAACATCCCATGGGATGTTTGCAATAGACCCTATAATTAGAGTTGAATAAAAATGTAGTGTCAGTAAAACAATGGTTAATACTCTAATAAGTCAAAAATTCAAGAACACTTATGGTTTTCATACTAAACTATGAGACAAAAGACAATCCTATACCAAAAGCATTTTGAAAGTCAGAAGGAATTTATTCCTCTGTCTCTATCTAAAACTGGCTGCAGACACTAGCAACTGAGTCACAAATCTGTGTCCTGCCTCAGTTTCCCGAGTTGTAGCATCACGGCTGCAGTGGGGAGGTGTGTAAGCAGGAGCGCCACATGTCTGGAAATCACTGCAAATGGAGGATTGACTCCAGACTGTCAGGCACAGGAGTGTGTTGGAATGACATTGGCTCTGCAGTGTGGTCTTGGGGACTGTGGCTCTGCTAATCTGCACATTTACAAACCTACATTGTGCAGGGGAGCAAACTGAAGACAAGCTGCTGTGTTGGTGTTTCTGTAACAGCTACAGGTGTGAGGCATCAGTCTATGGGTTGAGTGCCAAACCTCAAGCCAGAAAGGGCTTTTGCAGCCCGGTGACGATTTGCAGTAGGTGTGATGCTGAATCTGCTGCAGTTGCATTATGTAGCTGATCTGCATGTACACGTCTGGCACCTTGGATTTACAGCCCCATGCAGAGGACTCTAAATCACGTGTTCAGTGAGAAAGGTGACTGCACTGCAAGGGGTGCTGAGCCCTGCACACACTCACCTGCTGCAGGCAGGGCCTCTGGAATTCCTGCCGTTGCTGCTGTCCCATGAGCCCTGGGGTGGCTCCTCTCTTGGGCTGTGTTACTCTCATCCTCTTTTTGATTGAGCATCCAGAGACTTTGTCTGGGAGTCAGGAGCTCCTGGTTCCAAACCTGGGCTCCAGTAAATGTTGTGTCTGAGTTGCAGTTGTGCTAAGTACCATAACATCCATTGCATTCTGCCATTCTGTTGGACTCTGCCTTCATCTCTGTGTTTCACAGATGGAACGCATAAAAATAATTCCATAGCCAGCCCAGGTATTACCAAAAATTTGGTAATTCTTTGACAAAACTTTGACATCTGTGTCATTCTGTGAACAGTAAATAGAAGATATTTCCATCCCCCCTGTAGAGGCACTTTTCTAGAAAACAGTGGCAGCGTACCACCAGGGAGATAAATGAGTGTGAGCCTTCATTGCCAAATATGATCTTTGAATAAACAGAAGACTTCAGACTCCAAGGCACCTTTTCACAAGTGCTAAATTCATACCCCAAACAAATGCTAACAAAGCCTCTCATGTCTTTATATTAAGTGTAGCCAGTAAAAAAAAGATCTAGAGCTCTCTGGGGAGCCTCTCGAAGCACTTGGGGACACCCTCCATGTGTGGTCAGGTTAGCACTACTGAAAAGCGAGTCTGAGTGTCAGCAGAGCAGGTGTTTATTTATGCCCACTGGATTTGGCAGGAACCCAGAGGTACAGTATATTTGGTGCTGTTACACAGACTTTTATTGTTGAATCAGCTTTATTTAATGGAAGCTTTCTATAATAGGGTCCTGTTCTGGAGGGCTTCCTCTACAGGTGAGGAAACAGTTCTGTTTCCAGGACCTTGTGGCAATGGACTGCACTACTAAGGCCAAGTAACCAAGTAGTGGCTCATGGCTTATTGAGGACCGACACCAGTCCATAGAGAAGTGGCCTGAGACAAACCAATATATTTTGCACTAAACCATTATTAAGAGTTTTGTCTCTGTTACCTGTTCTGAATGAAAATATCCCATTGCATTTTGTGGGCTTGGTTTGAGACCTTGAGCAGTCCTGGGTGGCTTTGATCACCATTCAGAAAGAGCTCTAAAGTGCCCCCAAGTGCACTGTCAATCTTTTGTGGGATGTAGTCTTAAGAACATCAAAGTATAGACTATTACTATTCAGCTCCACTACAGGCTTCACGAGCCATGAACCGAACAGTATATTAGGATAAACTGATTTCTCCCTTGCAGAGAGTTACCTGAATTATTTATACAGATCTAGATAGCAGAAGGGTTTCAATAAATTGGCCTATGTTGAAAAATCTTGATTGTTTTATTCCCAATACAAAACCTACTGTGATGCTGCGAGTGGTGCCCTGCAGACTGTGAGAGGGGTCAGCATGGAGCTGAAGTTTCTGCTCTGCCACAAGACAGCATATTGCCTGCATACACTTCTAATGCACCATGCTGCTGAATTGTACGGGGGTTTTGAAGATAACCCTTGGATTATCGGTATGAAAATGTGGGTCTGTCTTCCTGGGGTGTTGTGAGAGCAAGTTCAGTGTGAGACTCATAGGTGATGTTGCAGTTGAGGCCATGGGAAGCCCTGAACAAGGTAAGCACACGGGAGCGTGGTGACAACCAGAGCAAGAGCTGTGACTTACAAACCATCATGAAATCCAAACTGAGCTCACTGATTCTTCAGAAGACTGTTGGGTTATTTAATTAAAGCAAAACAATATCTCTTCACAGATTTTCATCTCAACCATAGTTTGACCATTTCCATAGATTTGCTTTGCAAGTAAATAAATGAGAAAAGTGAAGTATCCACAAATCCAGTCTATGAGATTTGACCTCTGGACAAGCAAGTGCAGCGTGCCATGTTTTGGCTGTAAGACAGATCCATGTCCCCAGCATGGGCAAAGCTGAGGGCTGAGTGTATGGATGTGGCCAGGGGCAGAGGGAGAAGCTGTGCTTTTTCTTCGATAGTGTGGAATGGCCCTTGGAGCCAGCTGGGTGGGATGAATTCTAGCTGGAGAGGGAGGGAAGGGCGAGGAGCATCAGATGAATAAAGGACCATAGTTTTGTTGGCCTTGGAGGTCTGTTTTCTAGGGCAGAGCTGCCTATGCCAGCCTGTCATAGCCACATTTCTGAGCTGTCTTGCTTTGCAATGTTTATATTTATTTCCCTTATTCTTCCAGTACTTTTTTGAATACTTGAATGTCCATATCTTTCCATTGCTCTTCTTCCCTCTGCTATCCCAGTCTAATAAAACCATAACTGTGGCAATCACAAAAGATCCTGAACAGAAGAATTAAAGCTTTTGCAGGAGGTTCCTTTTTTAGTCTTTTTAAAAGGCATCTCTTTCCTTTAAAATGAAAGATGAAGCATTTTCTTTTATCTTTTAACTTTACTGTCACATTTTATTAAGTCAAAATGATAGTTACAGTCAGAGGAAAGCAGGATATGAATTCCTGGTACAGCCATTTTTAAAGTGTGCTTTGTTTTAAAGCCCTGAAGATTGATTGAAGGTACTTTTCTTTTAGACGTGAAGCTTTAGTCAAAAGGGGCCTGATCTGAGTTACCCTCTGTAAATCAGGATTAGTTCCTGTGAAATCGATGGAGTTGCAATGGTACAATACGGGGTGAGCTGGGAAAGACTCATGCCCTGAGAATGAATAAGGGAGGTGCTGTGGGTGATCCTCTGAATGCTGCCCTTGCGTGGGGGTGAAGCCACGAGGCAAAGCAGAATTACACCCTGTCCCTCTTGGGCTGCCATGGAGTGTCCTGGCTGAGACGTGGGCAGGTGGAGTGAGTTTGTGCTGACACAGGCACTGAGGTTGCGGATCTCAGCTTTGGAGATGCTCTAAGTGTGCAGACCTCCTGCCTTTCCCAGATGGAGCAGCTCTTTGCCCATCCCTTGCCACTGCTGCTATAGTCAGGGAGGCCTGTGAGCTGAGAAAGCCTGATTTAAGAGACAAGAGGATGGTGGCCAAAGTGGTGTTCTACAAAATTCAAAATGGAGCAAATTCCACCAAATCCAGTGTAGCCTGAATTTATTGACCTTTTTGTGTTAGAGGGCTGTAGGGATTTACTGTGTGGAGTAGAAAAGGGGAGAAAAATGCCCCATCACTGGCCTTTGGGGCTGTGCAGAGGCTCAGAGGACAGGCTTTCACGAGGGACAAGACAGATAAACTTGGACAGATACTATTTTTGGACTTTTTATCTTTTTTAAATGTGTCTGCATTGGGCTGGGGAAAGGAATAGCTAAGTTGGTAAAATGCATCAAGATGAGCAAATAAAGAATTGAAATGATATGTCCTCTCTGAGATTTCAGCTTAACCAGGGATTTGAGCTCTTGTCTCTCATCTGCACCGAAACCTTGACAGCTGATTTCTTGAGTCCTAAGCCATTCTGAGCAGAGAGTTTAATAAGAGCAGCTCTTTTTATAGCATTTAACTGTATCTAAATGGCTTAAGGCCAGGCCAAGTTCCAGCACTGCAAAGCACCACTAGTCTGGGCTGTGCTTGGAACGTGCAGCGTTTTCACAGTCTGGACAGGGACTGGCCCTAAGCACTGGTCACACTCCAGGCTTCACAGTGAAAATCTGCAGCTTGGGCAAAACTGGAAGCTTGGATTTGGCCACCTCCAGTAAAACTAAAACATTTCATTTCATTAAAACACTTCATAACTGTTGGACTCTCCCAGGCAGTTACGAGCTTGCTCTTGGCACAGAGCTGACCTGCGCTTGCACATGGCGCTGCTTCATATTAGAAGTATAGGGTTCTTTTTGGAAATAAATTTGCAGCAGATGAGAATTACTAAGAGTCTTAAAATATTGAGAAAAAGTGAACAACACAGCCTGGGAAGGGACAAGTTGAAGGACTAAGATTTTTCAGCGTTATCCACTGTCTCAATATTGTTCGGCTCTAGGGCTATGACTTCTGTTGCCCTTGATCAAGCTGGCATTTACCCACTGACTCTGACTCCAGCAAACACAAGCTCAGGGGTGCACATGACACTGATTTTCCTCAATTTTCCAGTACACAAGAGTTCCACACATTTGATAAATGCAATTGGATGTAGGAGATAGGGAACATGGTGAAGGATATGAGTTTTTTATAATGTTTCTTTTTCACCTTGGTTTGGTCATTTATGACTTTCCACTTCTAGTTTGAAACCATTATTCTCATGCACACTTTGAATTTCCCTATGACAATAACAAAAAGAAGATGGAACTTTACCCCAGATACTGGTTACAGCTTTCTGAGGAACACTGAAGTCTCTTGGACTGTGGTAAAATCTCCCAGGGAAAGTGGCAGAAATCCAGATACTTGGCACATTTTACAACTAGTCCAGACAAAACACTAGTAAATGTACTCTGCTTTGGCACAGAATAGGCTGTGGGATGTTATGAAGTTTTCCTGTATGCAACTTTTTATCATTTCATGACCATAATGAGTGTGAAACTTGAGTTTACTCATCTGCTGATTGCATACCACATAGGGCTGTAGAGGAGCACAGGACCCTACCATGTGTCTTTGTTTTAAGATTTTTTTTTTCATCTAGCTTGAAATCACTGTTTGGATGATTAGTACATGAAAATGGCCATACTGGCTCAGACTAGAAGTCTGTCTAGTTTAGTACCTTCTTTCTAGGATTAGCCAGTAATGGCTGCACTGGGAGTAGTAGAGCGTGCATAAATTGAGATTTCCATGACTGTCTTTTCCAGTTTCCAGCAAGGATATCTGACAATGAAAAAGTCTTTTTGCCTTTTGTGCATTTCCCACAACAACCATCTCTTATCTAACGAAAGTTTGGCTTTGACTTTAAGTGTATCCGAAAGCTATACAAAATGCATCTCCCTGGCCTTCACATCTCTGTGCTGTGCTTCATTTCTGGGTCTTTACTGGAGAAAAAAAAGGGATCATTTAAACCAGTGGCTGAAAATATAATGTGAAGCTTCATCATCAATAACTTTTACTACAGTGTGACTTGCACAACATGTCCATCATGTGAGGTGCCACAGTGCTCAGTGGTGTACCCCCTGCAGTATGCTTGTGCTTAATGACTAAACACTGTGCTGGCCTTAGCTGTAAATGATTTCACATCTGCCAGTCCCATTTTTTAATTTAATATTATATTTGGTGTGTTTTTAAAAACAGCCACCCTCTGAGTAAAGTGCTGTAGAACCTCTTTTGGAGAGCTGGAAGGGGATTTTATATATCACTGCATAAAATCTGCATGTATATGGGGCTGGAAAAAACGTGAAATGCTGTAATGTCTCACTCACACTGGTTGGGAAAACCAAGTCCCTAGAGCTACCCTCAGCCCTGAATGCCAATGCTATTTTCAGTCAGAGGTATGGAGCTGCTGCTGAGGAGGTGCAGAATGGATGCGCTGGCAACTCATCTTTATGCGTGTGTAAAATCACAGAGAAATACAGTTAAGAATAAAATATAGGATCCATTTTTCAGACCAACTGTCTCCTATTTCTGGTGCAAGCAGTCCCTTATTCCTCTTGTGATACCCAGAGACCTTTACAATCTTCTTCCAGCTCCTTGATGTCACAATATTGTCCTCTATATTGGAGTTTGCTCCATGCCACGAGCCTGTCGTTGTGCATCAGTGCCTCATGTTACCTGCCATCAGCCTGCCCATTTCAGGTCATTGAAAGTGTTTTAAAGACTCCAAACAAAAATACAGAGGTATCAGGCACTGCAGGTGTTGACTGTTACACTAACTTTATGAATCACACCTGCAGGAAGTGAAAATCTCATTATGTGTGAATTTAATCAGAATCAGCTTTATCACTAGATAAGATTTAAAGGTAGGAGACTCTATTTGTTTGAAAACATGTGTTTGCAATAATCGAACAAAGTTACATAGGAAAATATAATATGCACATCAGTAAGATTAAATTTGGCAATGCAGATTTTCTTAAGCTGCAGCATCATCTTGGGGAGCTTGTGGCATGGGCTAATTAATCCTTCATCCTCTGCCTCAGGCCTGGTAGGCCCAGGGGAGTTTTTAGAGCTGTGCCTTTACAGCTACTGTTAAAAATGCTCACGTAGAAAAGGCATGACTTTCCTCTCTCCTCGCCTGAGAGTGAGTGCTCCTCCTCTTTAGCTGTGCCTCAGCTCTTGTGACTGGGAGCTATAGCATCCCATAATAATGAAGGCAATCAACTCCCTTCTCACCATTTTCTCCTTTAAATTATTCTAATTTTTATGTTACCTCAGTTAGCCTCAATATGTTACCTTTATACTGGCTTGTTTTGTTTCAAGACATTTAAAGCAGCAGTGGTCAGAAGTATAAATCACGTGTTAGAACAGTGTTAATTGTGCATGGGTTTTTGTGGTGACTGATGATGGCCTTTCCTTAGCAATCTCTTGAATTTAGCATGGAATTTACCATGGACACATTAAGAAATTGAGAAGGGAGATGTCCACTCTGAGGGACACATTTATACCTGGAATATTTGAAATTTCATGTCAGTGCCAGCCATTGCACACCAGGTGCTTTATAGGATGCGCACCCCAAAGGTACACAGAGACCGATATTTAGGGTGCTGTGCAATTCCCTTCTTTATGGTTGTAAATTGGGGGGCTGGGGGTTTGTTTGGTTTTGGTTTGTTTGTTTTTGTTTTGTTTTGGGGGTTTGGGGGGTTGCTTTTTTTTTGTTTTGTTTTTGTTGGGTTTTTTTGTTCTGTTTTGGTTTTTTGTTGTTGTTTTTTTTGTTTTGTTTTGGGGGTTTTTTGGGTTTTTTTGTTTTTTGCTTTTTTTAATGCTGTTTGTGTAATATTACCTTATGTACTTAGCACAAGAGGGATTGGGAGGAAGGGGGAACTCCACCCTTCCCTACCCACGTTACATGCTCTGGATAAGCATTCACCTTTCTAAAAGTGGAATTATTTGTATTTCAGGTATCCTCCGTGGGCCTGTCTTGGAAGCTAGATCGCAGCCGCCCTTCAGTCATGATTGTTTCAAGATTAAAGGCCATTTCCCTGTCATTGCCAAGCCTTTTTCTTCTTGCTTTTCATCTCTCAGCAACACAGAATGTACCTGAATACACTGAAGCTGAACATCAGCAATGTGTTAGGAAGGAACACCCCACAATTGCTTTTGACGGTAAGAACTTCTATTCCTGTTTCAGATTCCAATAGGATCCATTTAGGTTTAGTCTGTGCTGTTTTTCCTTACAACTGTGATCCACAGGCCAGGGGAAGTGCCCTGACGAATCATTTTCCCTTTGATGCTTTACAGTGTTTTAATTCTGAGGTTTCACAGCAGTCACTTAATTCAGGCAGTTTTGGGACTACTGGACTAAGAATCTCCAGTTTCTACTCTGCTGCAGGCTCCCTGTAATCTTGTGCAACGCTGAAACTGTGTTTCAGTGTCCTTTTCTCTGACTGGATTCAGTAATGCCTCACCTGGCTTGCTGGAGCCAGACACTTAGTAAGTGAAATGTGATAGAGAACTTGGACACGCTTGAATGCAAGAGAAGTAAGTTGATTTAAAACTGCAGGGAGCGGCTGCCCTTTTGTTTGTAGCATTGCTGGTTTGGTTTGGTTTTGTTATGTATTTGTCACTTGTGCTAGTAATTTTTCTGTTGTTCATCTGGGCATTTAACTAGAATGTGAGAGGGGGCCTTTATGTTACAATGGCTGATTCTTTTACTGTTCTTTTGAAAAGTGAAATCCCAGTCAGGTTTTCCATGAATGTACATGTCACGTATGCCTCAATTGTTGTCTGGATAATCTGTCCACTTATCCACACAACAGGTAGATCTTTATATTGGTACCACTATTATTTGAAAATTCGCTCCAGACTAGTGTGTTGAACTCAGTGCGCCAGCATCAGCAGCTGCTGAGTCTCCTTGCTAAAAATGGTTTCCTCCTAAATGTTGAAATATCGATTTTGGTTCCCATTTAAGGCTTTGCAATGCATCTCCAGTTACATTCTTTGCTAAAGGCAATTGAATACCTTGCAATGTGTCTCTAGTTAGGTTCTTTGCTAAAGGCAATTTAGTTGTGGTTTTGTGACCTTTGAGATAGGGTTTCCAGGAAGAAAGTAGTCAAAGGCTTCCTTGCTGACCTTTCAGGGTTCTTCTAGGGAGCTTTACTATTCTTCACAGAGGAGGAAACTCTTGTCTCTTAATTTGGAAAGTTTAAGAGATTTCTTGTCTGTTTTCCATTATCCATGCCTTAAAGGTTTAAGTGGATTAAAATAAATTAGCAGAATCTTTAAGCCTACATGATACGGCACTGGCTCTAACCTTGCTCCGGTAAATAAACCTTGATTTTAATTGCTAAATAAATCTAACCATCTGTTTTAACTGGGGAGAGCCAAAAGGGGAAGCCTTTGCTGTTTAAACATGGTGAAATTCAGTTCAGTAGATAATACAATAATGAGAATGTTGTAGGTACAGAAAAGAGAAACAGTGTTGCTTTCTCCATTAACCAGGAGCACCAAACTTGGAGTTTACAGAGGATGCCTCTGTGCAATCCAGCACTGAGGTTAATCATTCTGCAGGGAATATTAAAAGCCCCAGTTCCTGAAGTTGAGGAATTGGTGGGCATTTCTTGGCACTCAGTATAAGTGCTGCTCTGCAGAATCGATGGCTGTGTAAACACACTCATAATCTGCCAGTTTGCTTTGTTTTAATCAGGCATGAATATTTCACAGGAAAATAAAAATCTATCTTCCCCTTTCACTGTTCTTGTTCCTTTCCTCTCTTCAGTGACAGAGGGCAAAAACTGGTGAGTTAATTAGAACCTGACAATTGTGCAAAAGAAAGATTGAAATTGCAGATGCATCAAGAAAATGACTCAGGTTATCATTTGAGTTTCTAAAACCCAAGTCAGATTCAGAGTTATTGTTTTTTGCAGCACCTGTTTCCTTGTGATTGTTCATGATACAGTTTAATCTTGTATTTTCTGCTGCAAAACTCAGCTGGCAAATACTCAGGAATTAAATTAAAGGCACCTTTTTTTCCACTGCACATAGCTTTTAAGGTCTGGGGTAGAGAGCTCACATGTCCAAAACCACATCTCAGTTTGTAATCTGATTTCTCTTAAAGCTATGCCCTGTTCTGATGCCAGCATACGCAGGTTTAGGCTGCAAGGGTAGACAAGTGGGGGAATCTAAATTTTATGTGGTGTTCCCAGATTGCTCTGAGGATGTCTCTGCGTAACAGTGTGGCTCATGGGCTTTCTGTGGGTCTCCAAATGCATCAACTAATGAATCACAACCTGGTACACAATGAGAGTGTGTAATGATGAAAGAGTGACCCCAGCAGAGCCCTTCTGATGCTCCTGCTGCCAGGGGAAAGGATTATGTTACACCAGCAATTTTCAGGGGATGGGCCATAATAATAATAATAAGGTCTCTAACCATTCAGTCATACAGGGGTACATTAATTTACTGCCAGAATGAATAGGTTAACAAAACAGTTTATGTTACAAAGGGATTGAATAGCTTCTTTTTCACAAGCTTGCTAACCAGGGTCCCCATCACCAGACAAATGGGATGCCATAGCATGTTTTGTGTTCTCTGGTCTTCAGTTCCCACTTTGCTTGTGCTCAGTCTCTTTTTATTGTACTTTACCCCTAGATTATATTCTTAACATCCAGTTGACTGGATAATATCCTTGTTGTAGAAGAATCCAAGTAAAACTTCTGTCTATTTTCCCCGTATTTCCTGAGAAATTATGTATTTTCTACGTTGTTCTTGCTGTATCTCATCCACACTAGCCAACCATCCATTTGAATTGGTATCTCTTCGTACCGCTATGAGAGTGGGTAAGAAAGAGAGAATCCAGTACGTCCTACTCATTTAAGCAGAAAGGAGATGACGTATATAAAATGCTTTTACTTTAGGTTTGTTCAGTCCTGGAGAAATGCCTGTTTCTTTACAGACTCCATTCCCCATCTTATTTGTGCCATTACTAGTGACGTCGAGAAAATGGTCTAGACAAGTCGAGGGACATAAATTCTGGTTCTAGATATACTTACTTTGAATGCTAAAGATAACATTTGCACTGCCAGGAGAGATGGGGCTGGGGAGGGGCCATGAGCTGCATAGCTTATCCTCGCAGCCTGCATGGAGATCCTGAGGGACACGACAGGAATTTTGTGCTGCAAACATGGTCCTGTGTGTTTGCAAAGTACCAAACTAACACAATGGTGCCGCAGTTTCCCTGGGGCTTATAAATAGTGCTCATTGTACAGCTCACCACCAATAATAACACACCCAGTTTGGGCTTTTCATAATTAGATTGTTCTACTCTGTGCTTATAGGAAATCCAGTTAACGTTTGATTTCCCTTGTTCGATCAATAAGAAAATGATCTTCTACTTCCCAGGAGGCTGTTTGGTGTGTCTTACTACCTATTTGACTGTTAGTGGGTAGTTACATTAAGGATCTTGCATGCTTGTTTGTTTTTCAGTGAGTTGAGAATTTGGCGAAACAAGTCAAGTGTATTCTTAGTGCATCCCTTTGTATTTATACATGCATGTGCACATGCATCCAAGTCCCATTTCACAAAACAGTTTGTCATCGCAGCACAGCTCCCCTGTGGTCCACTCTGGTAAGGCAAACACCAGAGAATTTGTTTCTAGTTCTTGTCAATCATACTCATATTTCTTGTCTTTTCTGTATGGATCTTACTGCCAGTAGATCAGTGCCTGCATTTGCCATTGGGCTCTGACTGTGTCATACTGTCCTGGTTGCCAGCAGTATACTTCATTGTTGTACAGCTCTTTCTTGGACATAGAGCACCTTTGCTATTTCTTAAAGACATTTGGAGCTCCTTTGTAAGGTGCCTCTTGGGAAAACCAGAAACATCTCCCATGCCAATACTATATAAGGTTTGTTATTTCAAGAGCCAGAGCCATGCGGGACAGGCATTGATGTTTGTAATGGCTGCAGTGTGCTTGGCTTCATCTTGTTTACCAAGGAAGTGCTTAAAAGTTTGCAAACTCATCTGTTACATGAATCATTTGGACTTTCACAACTTCACTGGAAATGAGTTGTAAACAGGTTTCCACTTGCAGTTTCTGCCATTATTTATTTCTCGTTAATTTTATCCATTAAATCAGTATGGTCAGGAAAAAGTATGATAACTTCCCAGGTTTGTCTCTGTTCTGTCTCTCAGGGCTTTTTCCCCTGGGTCATGACAGTTAGGAACATCATTTGTCCCTGCTTTAATAATTGCAGCCTGTCTTCATCCATAAAAACACTTCAGCTGATCCCATGCTGAGGCATAGGACAGAGGTGGACTTGGTTAAATAGCTTATATCTCAGATATTGTCAGGACTGCAAATATCAGCCTTGCAGACTGTATCATCATGGCTGGTGTGAGTTCTCAATGTGTGGCATTTGATCCATTGTCTACTCCTCAATCTCTCCTAGATGCAGACAAGTTGGTCTGTCGCCTCAGGTTTTCAAAATTATTTTGTTTGGGAGTGTTTAGATCTGGGGGTTTACTTCAGACTGTAATTATTACCTCCTAGCAGGTAAAT
The DNA here is from genome assembly GCA_013400735.1 of Pomatostomus ruficeps. Taxonomy (NCBI): domain Eukaryota; kingdom Metazoa; phylum Chordata; class Aves; order Passeriformes; family Timaliidae; genus Pomatostomus; species Pomatostomus ruficeps. Next base: position 65,616 of record VYZT01019843.1, on the reverse strand, counting down.
GTGATTCAGGTGACTTGAATGTAGCTTGCTATATATTTTCTCAATACTTTATTTCTTTAAACAACGTTTTATGAAAATGTGGCCAGCTTCAAACACTAAACCCTGTGGGGAGCAGCTAAATGTTTTCTTGTATTGAAAGCAAAAGCTATTTTAACTTTGTGGGCTGAAGGATAATAAGGTATGATTTATTTGTTTAGAAAGTTCTTGACATTTCACCAAACACCCCCACTGTTGTTGAATTGGTCACTAATACAGTATTCCCTTTACTGTATATTGATGAGGGGAAAAAAGCACATTAACATTCATCAATTCCAAAGGCCAGCTGGGAAAAGCCCCATAGGAAATTCTGGTCAAGATTTACACTATTCTTGAGCAAGTGAGATTTTGACAATCCAAACCAAAATTTTAGTTAATGAAGGATGAAGATTGTGGGGTGAAGTATTAGAGGTGTATCTATCTAATCATCAAAGGGAAGGCACCATTCATAATGGGAGAATTGTCTTCTAGCTCATAGCCTTGCTGCCCTTGGTTCTCCATACAGGGTGTCCAAACATCAACTCGTGATGGAGTGTTGACTGGTGGCATCCTGTGGGTGCTTCAGAATATTTGACCTTCAGTGCATTTCAGTATGGATTTGTTTCCATTAAGCAAGTCTTGTGGTAATTTTCTTTTTAATCTTGAAAAATAGAACTCTGGCAAATGAAACTAGAACTTTCTTTTTTAGATTTAATTTAGAATTTGTTTGAAAATGATGACTGATAAAGCCATAAATATACAGTAGTTAGGGAAATAATTGCTCTCAGGCAAAACTTCTGAAAATTACACCCAACCACTCTCAGTATATTTTTCATTCCATAATAATAATTATAGCAGTAATGATGCTTTTTCTTTGATACTTCCTCATTAATGGTGTCCAAGGCACTTCACAAATAATTGCAATGATATTTGATTGAAAAAATTAGTCACTGGGCTGTTTCTTGGGACCTCGGGAAGAAAAGGAGGGTTGGAAGAATGCCCTTCATTCACAAAACGCTTTAGATGGAGTGAATCATGACAAGCAGGAGAGAAAAGGAAGACTGCAGTTAAGCTTCAGGAAGCAAGGTGATCAAGTAACTTACATATTGGAGTGAAGCAAGGTAAAACTTCAAAGAGGTACAACAGCTCCAGTGAAGGAGCAGCCTCTGCCCATGAATGGAGGTGTTGCTGAGAGGGAGGCAGCCTCAGCAGCAGGGCTGGGTGAGGCAGGCTCACAGTGTGCAGGAACAGGTACTCAGGTCACCAGCGTATTGTGCATGGACCAAGGCCATGAAAAACTCATGTGAGCAACAAAGTAGCTTATTGATGTTTTCTGGAGGTACCACTTGTGTAACTGAGGCTGAGGGCAGCATGTTCATGGTCCTGTCTTTGGCACAGTGGTTGGATCTAGGACATAGAGATGGGCAGTCTTTTTTTCATATCTCAGGCACACATCAGAGAAGGGGAACAAGGTGGAAATCTAAAGTGAAGTGCTTATCTTCTTTTTCTGTGGTTCAGTGCAAACAAAGACATCCCTTGGAGAGACCTCATTCTCAATTTCAAATCTTACTTAATATAGTTCCCTAACTGAACAAGTTTGTGATACAGCAGACCTCATTTATTTAGCACATCTGCTTCTGATGGGTGTTAACATATCACATTCTCCTAAAACCTTTCACTTAAGGATGACATTATGCTTTGATAAAGTTCACTTTAGTACTAACAACCTCATAAGAAATATTCTTGTTTTGTCATACAGGGTTCACCCTGGAAAGCCCACAGTCTCAGCTCAGTCAGGTTCTGAATATGTACTTTTCTTCAAGTCAGTGGGATTGTTTATTATTAGCCAAGTGTCCAATTTAAAAACACTGATCCTTATGAGAACAGTGTAGTTTCAAACTCTTTCAGGAATTTACAGCCTGTGCTCTCATTCCTTGCTGTAATTGCCTCATGGTGGGAGCTATGTCTGCAGAAGACAGGAGTCCTCGTCAGCCTGGCAGCTACACAGCACAAATGGTGCATTTGACCGGGCATCTCCAGTTCAGTCTTTGGTTAGCCAGCAAAGAGGATCACCTTCTGCTTCAGATGTTCATCACAATCAGACACTTCTGCTTCTGTGGTGCGTCTGGTCACCTGCAGGAAAAATTCAGTGAGAGTTTAGCCCTGCTTTCGCTGCCTTCTCCTACCTTCTCACTACTGAAAATGGTTGTTCTGAATATTGCACCACCTCTGCTGGCATAAGTGGTTGATCAAGACATGTAACTATTAGGAGAGTGAAAAAAATTTTCTTCCAGATGTGGAAGAGGCAGACTTGAATGATGACAACGGGGTGTTGGTTTTTTTCCCCATCAGACTGCAGTGCTTGTAGGAGCCAGGATGCAGCTTGCTTTGCTGTGTGAAAAGAGGGAGTTTACTGATCAGAATGTCATAGGAAGCTGCAAGTGATGCATGAGCACTCACTTTATCTTTCTCAGTGAGGGAGATTGCGTGACACCTGCAGGGCTTGTCTCAGTAAACAATGGATTGCAATACTTAAACACTGCAACATCATCAGGAGAACAAGAAGTCCCTGGGTTGCTCACAGTGGGGCTGTGTGTGGCACTGCTTAGCCAAGTTTCACAAGCTGGTGGTGGGGCGCCGGGCTGTGGCTGCATGACACCATACAGTGCTCTGTGGGGTTGCAGGCAAGGCTGTTTAGGAGGAGAGACAGTGTTAGGGTGGTGTTTGCCCCAGCTGACAGCCAGCTGAGGAAAGGCAAATCCATTCTTTCCATAAAGTCCTGTGCTATGTAGACACACACCTTTGGTCCTGTAAATCTCAGACAGGGCAAATGGACACACTTATGTCTTGTGGACACACATCCATATCCACCACTCTTGCAACATTGTGGCATCCGTCCTCTCTCGTTCTTTATGGGCCATGGCCAAGAAGGATCTGCAGTGGTCACCATCGAGTCACCATCCCTGGAGATACTTAAAAGAAGAGCAGATGTGGCCCTTAGGGATGTAGTTCAGTGGTGCACTTGGCAGTGCTGGGTTAACGACTGGACTTGATGATCTTAGAGATCTTTTCCAACCTAAATGATTTTATGTTAATTGAGGATTGAGGTCTTGGCAGGTCTGAGCTATAGGAACCATGCTGAAGAGGGAAGAACCTCTCTCAAGCTACAGGACTTCTTTCCTAATCCCCAGCCTGAGGCCTGGACACTTATCAAGTGAAAGTCTCCTGGCTCCTGGATGACTCCTGGCTTTCCCCTGGGTCAGGTCTGGATGGAACTTCTGCCCTCTCTTCACCATGTGCAAATATGAACCCAAGTGAAAGAGAGAGGGCTGAGACTGACCTCTCTGATGGAGCAAAACTGTGGAATACTGTAGAAATGTGCCAAATTGGGAATGTGAATGGCAGTCCTTCAGTATCCTTCCTTGAAGTGGACGCAGGACAACTTACCAACACTGTCCCATACTGGAAGTAGGCACTAGTTCATGGTTATTATTTAATGTTTTCTGTATCTTGGATTGAATCCCTGGGTTCTTCCTCATATATTGGTGTGTTTTGCCAGCTGCTCCATATTAATAATAAAAAAGTAAATAAACAAGCAGTTTTACTTCTGCAAAAAATTAGGTTTGGACTAAGTTCTTTTTTCTCCATATTGAAACAATTTAGCAACACTTGTTTTGAAGAAATTACTAAAATTTAGGAAACAAAGAGTCAAAATGCTTGGTGTGCAATAAGCAGTACTTAGTGCCTCCTTTACATCGCATGTGTGTCCTACTTTCAAAGACAGGTATTTGCTAAAGAAGGCAGAAGCCTCCTTTAGAATAGGAGAATGTAACCCCCTTCCCTCCAAATTGGCAAAAGTTTGAAATCAAGGGGCTTTCAGGCAATGGTATGAGAAAAGAGGAATAACAGTCCTTTACTAATATATTTTATATATATATAATGAGGCAGGCAAAACAATAACAATGGTGACCACAACAAATAAGAACACACAAACTCACGGACAGTCTCTTCCCGCTTTGTTGGCAATTCCGCTTTGATGAAGTCACAGTCACAGCTGGCAGGGGCAGTGGTGTTCCCGGTGCACAGGGAGGGTGCGATGACTCCCCTGAGAGGGGAAGAAAGGGGCTCGGGAACCCCGAGTTTCCTTCCCTCGAGACACTGGAGCAGGC
>VYZT01019843.1:0-61262 GCA_013400735.1 Pomatostomus ruficeps | reverse complement strand
CAGAGAGCTAAACAAAAAGGTATCCCAAACCCTGACAATGTGTTACAGATAATTAGGCCTTGATGCACCAGCCAGTATCCCTAAACCCATTTAACAGTTGGAAGTACTGAGATATTAAATAGTTTCATGATTTGCTCAAGACAGAGAAATCCTGTGTCAGTGCTATTGGGCTCTTGAGACCATGCCTACATCTCCAGCTGTCATTTCTCTCATGGGGTGGGGAAGCTCAGCAAGATCAGTTCAGAGAGGAGCTGTAGGCATTAAGGGAAGAGGCACAGAATCATCCAGATCTTTAAATAGTTACTGTGTTTATTGTGATTCCTATGGCTCTGGAGGCAAGACCTGAGTCTTTGGTTTGGGTTTTTTTTTTCCTTCAGGGTGGTAAAGAACAGAGCCTTTCTTCCGTCCTGTTCTATTCGTTGGTAGCTGAGGGATAGGACTATTCCTTTTTTTAGAAGACCAAGAGAAAAAGTCTTATTTCTAAGAGAAAAAGTCTTACTCTTTCTTTTCCCAGTCATCTCCTATCCTAATATTCTGGGGCAATTTGGAGAGGGACATTAGCAACTCTTGCTTCTCGGATCTCATGGAAAAGGAATGGCTCACTGCAAGCTGCTATCACAGTGACTCACAGGCCACTCATGGATTAGTTCATTGTTCTTTCATCTGAGAAGGGGCTTTGTAATTGGTCAAGACAGGAAAAATTGTTTGAGTAGGCAGGAAATGAGGTAGAAACATGGCTGGAAGGTGAAGCCTGCTAGGAAAGAAAGCAGGACTGGGAGGAGAGGTGAACATGGGGTCAGAAGGGTAAACTGAATGAAACCATGAAACTGAGACAGCTGGGAGAACATCTGAGTTGGGTTTAGGCATTGAGGGGAGAGAGCAGGAAACTGCTGGTTTGACCCGTTTTGTAGGAGAGCATGTATTCTGTCAACAGCCTTCTAAGTCCTCAGAGCTGTGAGTGAAGATCAGAGATTTGAGAAGACAGTGACACTGGAAATTGCAGCAGTTGGGACGAGGACATGTTTGATGTACAATTAAAGATTTCAGCGGATCAGGTTAAAGAAAGAAAGAAAGAATACCAGTAATGAGGTGGAGGTGGTGATGGGAAGACAAGACAGCAGGGTGATATATATGTGTAGGAGGACTTCTGGGGTAAAGCCAGATTGAGATTTTTGGCCTCATAAGTAAAGTTGAGCTCTGAGTGCTGACACATTTGTTTGCTCATCTCTGCTCGTGCAGCAAAAGATTTCTCCCTCCCCTGATAAATTTGCTAAATTGTGGAGTGGTTTTGCATTGCGGAGGCTACTCTTAAAACTCAGCTTGGGGTGGGAGTGAAAGTTAATGTCCAAAGTCTATTGCACTAGCATGTGGTGTGACCTACAACAGAGAGCTAAAATTTAAAATGAAGCTGATATTAAAATATGATTCATTGTCAGTTCAATAAAGATAATGCTGTAATTTCACTGTAACTTCTGTGCATTCTTGGAAATGTCCACACTTGCAGCATTTGAGAAGACAGGTGATAGCATGGCTGGGTAGTCATTAGCCATCTCAGCTTTGGTTACAGCCTTGTTTGCCTTGTCTCCTATGGGTCTGGTCAGGGGCCCACACAGGATGGGAACTGTGGCCTCAGTCTTAGCAGGCAACTGTCTACTTCATGGAAAATGCTCTGAATGCTGAGGATAATTGAAGCAGAGGATGGTCTGAGATGGTAGGTCTGATTCTGAAAAGGGGACATTTCATCAGTCTATACCAAGAAGGGAGCCTGAGGCCTTTCCTTATTTTATAAAGTGATTTGCATCTCTTGGTCATGGTTGGGATCCAACACTGAGAGTCCTCCAGGCTAGTGGGTGGTCTGAAATAAAACTGAGTGGCTGAGTACTTGCAAACTGGAGTATCTGCTGATCACTACACATAATCTGCCTTGTGCCAGGGCTGAAGCAAACCAAAAGGGGAGGATATTGTACAAGGTACAGAAGTCATGGCTGTCATCTGGGCCTTGTCAGGAGTGCTGCAATACTCACAGTAATTAAGTGTGTCCTGAACTAGTAAGCTGAGTTAGGAGAACTTAGAAGAGACCATGCTGAGGCACTCGTGTGTGCTCAAGTTAGCACTGCACAAAGGTAGGTCCGAGTATCCGCAGAGCAGGTACTTCTTTATTGCCATCGAGTCTGACAGGTCGAAAGTGCTCTGTATGCTCTACTTCATTGCACAAACTTTTACTGCTGAATCAGCCTGTTTTACAAGAGCCTTATGTAAGGTATGGGATTCAGGTTATCTTTTCTGGAATGGGAACCCTCTGAATTTATCTCCCTTAAGGTCTTTTTATGATCTGTCTGAAGCTTTTCTGTGCAGTCCTAGGATAGAAGCATGGTTAGTCTGGATGTGGGTATACCCTCATTTTACACAAAGAATCCTTGGTCCTGTTCAGTTTAGTTTCTTTTGCTTCAAACAGGAGATCCTTGCTGAGAATTATTTTGCAAGAGCTGTTCTTGAATAGCACTGTGGGTAGCCATACTCCATGCACCTACAATGGCTTTGCAATTTGAAGGCATGGGCATTTAACCTCTCTGCTCTTGTGTGATGTGTGCTGGAAGCACAAAGCTGTTACAGCCTGCTGGGGATGGGAGCGACAAGTGGGCTTAAGTAAGATGAAGCAGTAAATGCTGTCCTTCAGACAGAGAAGCCTCAGCTCAGTGTTTATGTATTTCTTTCCTCCAAAACACTCAGAGTAAGGGTGAGGTGGGGAGCAGTTGATTTTTAGGAGATGAAGACTCAAGTATTACCAGGTTTACTATATCTTTAGAAGCTGATCCAAAACCCATCAAGCTCAGTGGAAAACTGCCAGTGATTTGAAAAGCTTCTGGATCAGGCCCTTAAACCCATCTCCTGCAATTTGGCATGCTGTCCTTTGTGCAGCTGAGTAATCCTGGTCCCAGCCCTGTGTTCTCAGGAAGTCAGAGCAGTGTGCAGGGACCACCCTCTGAAATGGCAGAGGGCCTCTTTTCACCTTGTTTTAGGCTTGCATAATAGCTGAGCACAGCTGTGCCTGCAGACTTACATTTACTTCAAAGCTTTGTCTTCTTTGCAGCTGGATACCTGAACCACCTTGAGCTGTAGAGGGACTCGCAGAGCTTTAGAGGTTCAGAATCAGATATCTGGAGATGGAAGGTGTTGGAAACTATTAAACTTTTGTTCATTGGTTTTCATGTGGAGGAAGTGAGAGCATGGATCTTTAACCCCCTGGAAATGATTATAGGTGAGAAGCACAAAGGAGGCCTTGATGAACATTTTGCCCCTAAGCCATGTGGTTCCTAGTTTTCTATCTCCTGCTGCTGACGTGCAAAGCCAGAGCCTTGGTTTTTAATTTTTCATACTGTTTTTAAACAGATACTTTTGCAAATGTAAACATGCCCCAGCACTGAAGGTTTCCAGCCAAATTAAAGAGTCAGCACTGGAAAAATCAGCCTTCAGAAGAAGGTCAAATACAAGCAATCTCTGGAGTTCATTGGGTCCATATGTGTAAACTTCAGCTAATATGGGATAGACCTAGGGCAGCACTTACCTTGAAGTATTGAGTTAGTTTCAGAGCGAAGCTGAAAATGTTTTTGGTGGTGGTTTGAGCAGTAGATCTGAATGTGTTGAATGAAAAAAGACCCATGTCCTGATTCTTGGTTGCAGTTGCATTCCCTCTTAACAGGAAGAAAGAAGTTTGGGAAGGAAAATGTGCCATTTGGCATTAATTCTGACAACTTGCATTTACACATTCTTATCTGGGACCATGCTGGGTTTAATAATCTCCAACTACATCCCTATAAAAGCTTAATTTTGCTATGAGGATGCATGCCTTTCAGCCTTTAATTTAATAACTGGGGAGAGTTTCTTTATAAGTTGTACCACCTGCAGTACTAATAGAAATCAAGATACTGCCTGTTATTTCTTGGGCTTGATTGACATTTGAGCCAACTTGGAAAGATTCAAGCAAACTACTGCCTTTAGTTTATAAAAAAATTATTCTTACCTGTAGTTTGTCAGAGCTTGCCATTAAAAGGAAGCACTGATGAGTATATTTCTCTGAAGTGAGGAGCTTTTGCTTAGAGCAGGAGATGAAGAAATATTCTTCCTGCCACTGCACTCTAATAGTGGGTTAGTTAGTAGGAAAGAGTCGGTAGAAGAGGAGGTAAAATGACAAGAGAAATTATGGACTAAAAGCAGGATCCTTAAAAGGTATCATCATTATGAAGCAATCCTCTAATCCTACCCCCGTCACCAGCAGAAGTACCAGAAGATCTGCAGCACGTCAGCCTGCTAACCTGCCTGAAAGGTGTTATTGTTGCTGGTTCTGCTGCTTGGCTCAGAAATGTCTCTGCAGCTAAAGAGCTACAGGAAAAGAAGTCAGAGCCCCATTAGTTAGGAGAATGCCAGAGGTGAAACTGCAGTGCCTCCCTGGTGCTAGTACATCATTAAGGGTCCCAGAGGAGTGTAGGAGGTGGAGATGCTTGAAGGTTAGAGGAGTTATTCCCTAACTCATGCCTTCTCATTGAAGAGCAGAGGAGGTACACGTGTTGTCTGTGGTTACACAGTGTGACAGGAATGCTGAGAAGGGCTGAAACCCTCTGTCTCCCAGCAGTAGAATTTTTATTATTGTGAGGATGGAGGTCTCACTGTTGGAGGGGCTCTGGCAGCATCCAGTTATGCAGGGCATGGGGCCAGGCCAGATGGTGTCCTGCTCCATGGCGAGGGACCCTAGGAGCTGTTATGAAACATGCTGATGTTCAGGGCAGAGGCAGAAGTTCCATGACAAGGTCCTGCTTTGGAAAGAGAGGCAGGCCATGTAGACTTCAGGGACTTTTAATATGTGTTTTGTAAGGTTTCGATATCTTAAGGGCTTGATTAAGGTTTATCCATCCCTGGAGGTAGAAAGGACTTGAAATTGCTCAACAAATGTCCCTATGTCAAAGGTTTCAAACTGTTGCACATCTGTAATCCTGTGAAGCATGCCAAGACACCACAGGCCTCAGTGAGATTCCTCATCAGCATTGTCCTCTTGCCCTGGTGGAAAGGGAAACTAATGCCTGCAACAAAGCGCTCAAACCTGGCTGCCTTCAGTGAGACTTCTCAGTTTATCATTGGGGATGTAAAATGACAGTGGAACATGTTTCTTCAGGGCTCTTTTGAACTGGTCTGAACTACATCATTATTGTTATGAGTCATCAGGTCATTGGCCCATGTATTGGTATCCTGTTGGCAGGAGACCAGAAGATATTACCTTCCATGTTGAGCCTCCTGGATCTTCAACAACCAGTCCTTGAATGAGGCAGGGCTACTTGTCAACAGGTCACAGAGGGATTACAGTCATACTGATCTGGTGTCCTCTGTGCCTTTCCCCCTGAGGTATTTGGTATTCTCCATGTCTTTTACAGCCAGGGTACTAAGCCATTAAAATAAATTCTCAAAATAAGTCCTCACAATTAAGCTGGATGACTTTCTGAAAGATACATTTATATCTATTCCCAGTGTAAGGTGAGAGGTTGAAATTCTGTGATCTGTAATATACACAAGGTCAAAGTTGTAGTGGTATTGAAAGATGGAATGCTGAGCATGCCCTAGCGTCATGCCTGAGAGTACCCTAAAAATAGTAATTCACCTTTTTCTTTTTTTAAACAGGTATATTTTTTATTAAAACAGTACTAGCTGCCCTAGATGGCTCAGTTGACGTTGTGTTAATAGATGTAACTTCTGGAAGAGCTTTGTCTCTTCGAGCAAAGCATAGCCAAATCTATGGCTCTGCATTTAACCTGTGTGGTTGCATTTTGGACAACTGCCTAGAGGGGCAAATCCAAGCCAGTTGATAAAGCCAGTCTCAAGCCTGTGCAATTGGTCAGCCACAAAGATGCTGTGATGACACCCAACATCCCACCATCTAAAAATGAAGGAAGGATTTAGCTGATAGGATCTGAGATGCTAGGTAAAGTGAAACCTAGAAGAGAACCTAAGACCTGAAAGAGAAGGTAAAATCTGTCACTGAAGCAGCCAGGTCTTGAGTGCAGATCACCAGTACTCTAACTTGGGTCTTCATCAGTTGGCACAACCTTCTCTTCCTGGCAGGCAGAAGTTTGCCTTTGATTAGCACAGAAGGCGAGGCTGGGGAAGTGTTATGGCAGGCAGCCTCATCCCTTTACACCACTTAACCCTGCCACTGAAGATGTTTCCTCAGTTTTAACAGAAGTAAAATTGAGCTGCTGTTGTCTCTGAAACCAATGCTGACACTCCATCATGGATGTGAAAATAACTGCTGAGACAGTCTTGTGTTTATGTGTGGTTTTTTTGCACATTCTGTAGAGAATCAGAATAAATAGAAACCCTTTAAAGAGATTATTAATTAGCCTTGCCCTGACAGATAACTCAGTAGGAAATCCTTTAGTGGATGTCCGGGTGAACTCACTGCCTTTGGAGCAGCTTTACTGTTTTCTGCTTTCTTATTTTCATTGCAGATCTGAAGCCCTGGATGTCAAATTTCACCTATCCAGGTGTGCATGACTTTTCTCAGCTTGCACTGGATGCCAACAGGAACCAGCTCATTGTGGGAGCAAGGTAAAGATAATCTTTTAATTAGTCTAGGGTTGCTGCTCAAGCTCTTTCCCTTCAGGTTCTGGCTTCAGAGGAGAGTGTGTTTCCAGCTTATGTGGCCAGTTTCCCCCTCAAGAAGAAAGCTATAATTTATGTAGAGGGATTTAGACATCTAGTATAATTGCAAAGAAGAGAAAATTACTGGAATTAAAAATAAAAAAAAAAAGATGCAATCAAAATGACTGGATAATGAAGCAGAATGCTGGCATCTCACTCAGTATTGTGAATGTTAGAAGAGCTACAGTAAATCATTCTGCTTCATCCCTCTGCCAGCACAGAATTTGACTTTATGGTTTATTTGCCATGGTCAGACTTTTGCTGAGAACTAGGTTCATCTACATACCTTTGTGTAAGTGATAGAGATGTGAATAGTTGCTTTCTTTTGTGGGATCCACTTCAGAACCTTTTTGCTTCATCTGGCTGATGTAGTCAGATCCTCACTCAGTGCGTTTTGGTGCAGCTCTTTCTTCTGGCCCATTATATATAATTATCATATATTTTCCTTTATTTTTAAACATTATTTAGGATGTCACAAGAGGAGGGGGGAAACACATAAGATAAGCACAGGCAAGGCCTTACAAATTTAGAGCTGCATTTGAAATGGGGAAAAGAGCTGTGCTTCAGTGAAATAATATATGTCAGAAGTGGTTGAATCATGAACCCCAACAGCAATTGTTTCTCATTGCGTAATAAACAGATAAGCAAAAAAAAAAACCAACCAAAACCAACAACAAAACTAAGCATGGTCTAACAAATCAGTTAAACTATAACATTTAGAATCTGATAACTGTGTGGTATCAGTCTCTGCTAGTAATGAAAATGGAGGAAGAGAGTGCTTTATTCCCAGTATATTCAGCAGTAGAGGACAGGGACATGAGGAGCAGAGGTGGAAGAATTCATGGTCCAAGCAAGAGAAAAGAGCACGATGTGTAGCAGGAGAGTTTTATGCTTCACAGAAACAACTGAAGTGCGATTTAATATACGTTTTCTGTCTGTATTTGTGCAGTAAATAACACTTACCTTCCTGTAGTTGTTCAAATTGCCAGAGGCTCACCTGCTTTTCATACAGAAATGTTTTACTTTTCAAACTGTGGCTTTACATGTGCTGGGATCTTTAACCAGAAATTATTAATATTTATTACATCAGAGTGCCATTGCTTTGGGGAAGGCTGTGAGCAGTGCCTTCTGCCAGGCATTGCACAGGCATGGTGCTCTGAGGAATTTGTGGTTTGCATAATTGGGCTGCACAGCAGGTTTCCCCCACACGGTCCCTCACCCCTGCACAAACCCCGCGGCACATCCTGGAGGGACTCCCTGCCTCCCCGAGAGTTTGTAGGAGTGTGCTTAGACAGGGGGTACAACATCTTCATAAACCGGGGTGTGACAGCAAACGTGGCTTCCCCGTGGAGGTACACTGCACTGCAGGGTATTGCCTCATGAGGAAGCAGTGACAAGTATTTATAGACTTTGCTTGGAAAAGTCAGTTTTCATGAAGCACTACCCACCTGACTGGGAGACTGAAAGTTTCAGTGGTGCCACATGGCTGTGCTGAGCAGTTCAGGGTACAGTTAATGAAGATGTAATTTCCCAGGGTGGTGGTTTTTTTGGTTGGATACACATACTTGATGTGGAGAAAGTGGGGAGTGCTGAGCGCATTTCCTCTCCACCATCTCAGCTCCACCCTGTGTGAGGTGACAGGGAGAGGTTCTTGAAAATGGGGTGTGGATGGGGTCCTTGGTGCTGCACAAAAATGGGTGCACTGAGCTCCTGAGCTCCTGGAGCTGTGCCTGAGAAATGGGAAGGGGAAGTAAAGCCTTTTCTGTTCCCTCCTTCCCTGATAAATCCACACCTTGTTCTGGACTATTTTTAGGGGTGATTTTTTGAGTCATTAGTTGCTCGTGCACCATCTGCTTGAATTTGCAAATGAAACAATACCTCAAAGAGATAGGAGCTGTCTCTATCCATCTCTGCAGGGTGTAATTTATGAAACCTAAATTTAAATGTTAACCATGTTTAAATGTGCTGCTGTACATCATATTAGTAGTAATGCCAGCTATTCTGGGGTTGTGGAAGGAGTTTGGGATCAGGGTGGCGTTTATAAGTACTCCCACTTCTCAATTTCCTGGTTAACATCATTCTCTTAGATGATAGCATTATAAATTATTTCAGACTACTTCTGTCTGTCTCTATTTAAAAGCAGTATGACCTCACCACAGCATCTCTTTGGCTTAGTTTGTCCTGTGTTCCAAAGCTTCATAGAAAACACTTCCTAGAAAATCCAGGGGTTCACAAGGGTTTTTGGTTTCAGGAATTGGACACAGCGTGAGTGAAACTGTAAGAAGTATTGAGGGCATGCCATGCAGACAAGGAGCTGGAATAACATCAGCCTCAGATTTTTAAGCTTTATCCTTATCTAAGCGTCCTCCTTAAATGACTGGTGCTGTCTGAGAGTAAACCAGAGGAGTTTGATAGCTCCACTGCACCAAACACCTGCCAAGTTAAAATCCCAGAAACAAAAGAATTAGTTTCAAAAGCCCACCATGGTTTCTAAGCAACGTATTTACTTGTCACATCATTTGTAAAATCCAAATGCTTGCAAGAAAGGATATGAATAGTTTAGAACATTGTAAATCTACACTACCCATATTATGAGTCACATTTCATTAAGTATAAAAACACACATTTCAAAAATTCATAACCTTCATTTTGACTCACAGTTCGCATGTTTTGTTTTTGTTTTGGATATAGTGTTTGTATTTTAATATACTGTTTTTCTTCTGTGAATGAGTGATTGTTTCGAAATATTTGCTGCTTTTTTCAGCTCTTGAGCACAAGTGATCACTATTGAAGCTTATTTTAGTGTGAGGAAAAACAATAATCTAGACCTCATCATTAGTGAGAAATAAAATGGAAAATATGATCACAGTGATTTCACCTCTCTGTTGGAGAAGCAGTGCTCTGCTGTCTCACCTGTGCTGTAGGTAGGGTGCCCAGGCCCCAGGGAGGGTGAGTTCTGTGGAGGAGAGAGATGGTGTAGCTGTAACATTCCACCTCCTCAAGGAGCCTCTCCTCGAGACTGTCTCATTGCTGGCTGGGCACAGACAGAAGCCAGTAAAGAAGTGATGATATGAAAGACCCTGCTTGGAGGGAGGCCAAAAAACATGCTTCACAAGAGCTCCCTGGCGAGGACAACATAAAAGGTGTAAAGGAGGGTGTTTGAGACACCGTGTGACAATCTGGCACAACAGCAAGTTGAAGGGAAACAGCTTGGACAACAGGAGGATGGCACCCAAACAAATGACTGCACAGAGAGTGGCTGGGAAGTCCTAAGGGAAACATTTGACTTTTCCCAGAAGGAAATTACAGGAAGTGTCAGCTCGAGGCAGTGCCTGATGGGGCTGCACATGTGAGAGGCATGGCTGCGAGGGTCAGCCATTCACAGTGAGTGAAGGTATTACTGAGGAAAACCAGCCAGAAAGCCTCATGGCCAGAAGCCCTCACAGTTCTGCCTGCCAAGAGGGCTGTCAGCTCCATCAGGAGATGGGAGAGTATCGTTCCCAGCGGCTGTTGCATGGGGAAGTGCAGCTCAGGAGCCCTTGTCACAACTGGCTGTGACCAACAGGAGCCTGGAGGTAGAGTTGGGAGCAAAAGCTGCATCAAAGGACTCAGACCTGGCAAGTAAAGTGCACGTTGTTATGGACCGCCAGACTTCTCTGCAATAGATGTGAAACTACTAAGCTGCTGCTGATGCCAGTCCTGATGCTTGTCAGAGGTGATTTTCATACTTGATTTAGAGCTGATCTGAATGGGCCTGTTACTGCCAAGTAGAGAGGTGCAAGGGAGGTGATACAGAATCACAGAAAGGCTTGGCTTGGTAGGGACCTTAAAGATCATCTAGTTCCAACCCTCCTACCATGGACAGATATGCCAGCCACTAGATCAGGTTTCTCAGGGCCCCACTAAACCTGGCCTTGAACACTTCCAGGGATGGGGAATCAATATGGTTAGTTTGGGGAGCAGGAAAGGTGCTGTCTGAATTTTTCAAGTGTTGTTTTAGGGGAAGCACAGCAGCCTAGGCACACCCTTTTCTGACTATTATGCTTCTGGCTACATAAGCATTAAAAAATCTCCGGATCATGGAGGCTTAGGAGCCGAAGGCTGAGGAGAATGACTGATGTCCCACAAGAGTTCCTTCAAGTTGCAGCTTGCAGAAATATGGCAAATTGTAAATATATTCTAGGACCCTCAACCAGCAGGTTTGGCACCCTGAGTTTATTGAAAGTCTGTGGTGTATGATAGATTAGTCTGTCAGGCACCAGGTTACATGCAGATTTGTGGCTGAACATAGGCTCTTTCCTGCCTGTTTGGCAGAAAGCTCCAGCGCACTGCAGTAAAACGCTCAAAACCTGTGCTTGTCAGAAAATATCACTCTTACCCTTGGGCACCTTCAATCCCGTCCACATCTGGACTGCCACTAAACCCTGAAGAGAATAAGTCTCCATAGATAATGTTGTCTAGGCAAAAGGCATTTTGCAAACCAGGAAATCCAGTGGCAGCAGTTGGGTCAGAGTAGTTCCACAGATCCACAGAGTGTAAAATCTGTCAGCAATACTTTCTGTTGCTAAATGATCAGGGCCCCTCACCAACATTTATTCTCACAGGACTTCAGTGAGGCAAGAAAGTACTAATAATTCCACACTATAGATGGGAATCCAAGGCTAAGAAGGATTAAGGGCCACCCTGCCCTGTGAAAAGGCTGTGATGTTGAGTCACATGAGTATATAGTATATCTGAAAAGTAGTGTAATACTGTGGCTAACACAGATACCCCTGCAGTGAGACTGCACTTTCGGAAGATACCAACCAAGGTCTGCACAACCTCAGTCTGCACTTGACTACTGTGGAGATAGCCAGAGCTCTTCTCTGGGCTCAGAAAATCCATGTCAGAGGTGTAATTTGGACTCTTTACTCCTGTATTTCCACCTGGTATTTTAATCACTTGCTCTCAGCCTTGCTTCTCCAAAGAAGATGCAAATCTTCAAAATGTTCATGAAAGCCTGTGAGTCACGTGCACTTACACTGGGACAGTGGGGCAACGTCAGGTCTGGTATAGCACAGAGAGACCAACATGCAAACAGGTCAACACTGGGCACAACCACCGGGCATAGCCATCAGTTACATAGTCCACAGGCTTGCCCTGAAACAGCCAGGAGTGGTGTGCCATTTGTCCCTGCTAACATCTGACCACAGGATTTTTTTCAATAGTTTTCTGAAAAAAATGGACTGAACCGTTTCTGGTGGCTTGTGTTATTTTTGCGCAGTCTTATGCCAGCTTTACCCCCTGCCAAGTCACCTTGGGCTGAGAAATTACCTTGCCAGTTGAGGTATTAATGAAGACGTGAGCAAGCAAAGAGCATGATAATGTTTTTGATTATATCCAGATCATAGGTGGGCAACTGAAAATGCTAGTGCAGAGAAATGGAGAGAAACAAATGCTTACCTTTCTCACTGTGATTTTTCCTATCAGACAAAAGAATGCTCTAATCAAAGTTGCATCCTTGTATCATAGACTGGAGAGGGGCAGATAACATGGTCATGTGAGGAGAAAAAAAACCAAATCAGTCTCTGAAATTAACAGAAACTTTCAAAGGACCATGTTGTTTTTTAAAGAAATTACCTGACCTGCGTGGTAAAGAATGTGGTGAAGGTGAGAAAGCTGTGATTAGACACTGCAGCTAGTTAAATCTGTAATTGGGGTGCACAGTTTCTTTACAAAGGGAACAAAAGTGTGATTTAAAGTGCAGGTTTTAAGCTCTCTGAGGTTGAGCCTGGGATAGTTCAAAGGGAGATTTTCCTCTCTGATATTTTGCCAGGTGAGGTCAGCTCAGCCCTTGTATAAAGTGTGGAGGGTGAAGCCTCACTGGTGTGTCTTTTTTTTACCTATAGGGTCTGCAACCAGTGTGAATTTGGCATGCCCTAAATCTGTGCTGTACCTGACTTATACCCCTTGGGGAGGAGGGGAAAGGGTGTGGAAAGGATGAAGGACAGTTTTTGTAATTAAGGGATCCTGGGAGATTTAGAGTCCGGCCCAAATTTTGTTCAAAGTGTAATTTTTTCTTTTCTTAGTTAAAATTTCTGCATTTTCTCAAGCAAAGGACATGAATTTTAGTTAACTCAGAATAAATCAATCCAATAAAATGCTATACTGCGACACTGTCAGGTTGTTGGGATGGACCAATGTGCAGAAGAAGCTGCAGCTGTAGGAGGGCAAAGGGGCAGTTTTGCACATGAATGTTGTACATGGAGAAGAGGGTGAGGCAGTGGCAGTCTCTGCTCCATCATCTTTGTCAGCAGGGAAAACAATTGTTCCTTCAAATCGCCTGCAAGGCAGCACCACCCACCTCTCTGCAAGTGACCTCAGCATTGTTGTGGGTTTGAGCACTTTCACAGCCAGTGCCTGCACAGCCACTGCTGTGTGAAAGGCAATCTTGCAGCACAGGCTGATAGGAAGCATCTTTACAAAGCAAATTGCAGGCCTCACTAGAAAAATATCTCATATTCCAGATAAAATGAAAATTGGTGATACCCTATCACAGAAGCAGTCACCCATGAGAGGCTCACTTGCTTTAGTAACACACTGAGAATAATTAAGTTTGAAGATTATGTTTCTGAGAGTGGGATGGGTGCAAACACAAGGTCAGAATACTTTGGCAAAAGCCTTGGAGACTTGGACATAATGTGTTTTACAGCATCACAGAATGGGGCTGCAGAGCAGTTTTCCTCTGCATTACTGAAAATACTTTCTCCTGCCCTGGTTAAGGTAGTGATATGTCAGTTTTATATGGCAGGGCTCACCACAGTGCTTTGCATATCACTTTATATCCAGATGTGTAGGTGCTAAGCCAACTGTTCTGTGCCACTGCAAAGGTATAAAAACCCAGCAAAGAGAAGGGATTATTGGGCAATAACTTAATCTCACCAGCCAACTCTATCAGTATTTACATACAAGTCAAGTTGAATTCAGCCAGAGTTTAAGGAAAGCTTGTCAGAACTGCGGATGTTTATCAGCCTAAGTAGGCAGGTGGGGAGGCTGCCAGGGAATATCTGAACAATAATCAGTGCATCAGAAGAAGAGAAATTTTACATTGTGACTTACTTAAAGTGGTGGGCAAATCGGAGAGCAAAGGTCTCTGTGTGTCTTGGGGCTATATCAAGGTGCTGTGGCTGCCAGCTGGATGAAAGAGGAAGAGAGGAGCTGTCAGCCACATGTCAAAAAAGGCTTGAGGTGGCATGTGGGATAATATGTGATGGTCTGAGAGATGGAGTTACTCTTCCAGGAAAATAAGAACAAACCCACACATGAGTTCTGAAAATTTGGCTCAGTTTTAATCTCTGAGGTTTTAAAGAAACTCACCTAGTAAAAAAGAGGGAAGGAAATGTAACAAAACAAAACAAAGAAATGGAAATTGACCCTAATTTTATAAATATATTCAAACAATATTACCAAAAAAAATCCCAATCCCCATTCTTTGAAGTGTCTCAGGAGCATATCAAATACTATCACCCCCAAGGATGTGGAATCACTCTGCAGTGAGGCTTTGCCTCTCCTGTCATGGGGAAAGAGAAGGGCCAGAGACATCAGAGCCAGTTTGCTGTTCTCTTTGCAGGCTGATGGAAGAGGGGACAAGGCTGTCAATCCAAAGGCCGATCCATTTGGATCCAAATCCAAAGGCTGCTTCCCCTTACCCCAGCAGCATCCATCCATCTAGATTTCTGCATCTTGGCATAGCCCAAGTGTGCCTCAGCTTTGCTGTTGTCCTGCCTGCTCTGCAGCTGTGGCTGCCTCTTTTGACTCTTCCTACAGTTGGCCCTGAATATACAGCATGGAGAGGAGCAGATCTGTGCCATGCACCCTGTGCCATTCAAGCTGATGGTGGTTCTCCTCCACTGAAAGGAATATAGAGGAATTTCATCCTTGTTTCCACAGAGAAGTACTAACTGGGCTTCAGTGCAACACAGAAACAGTAGCTGAGCCCCTGGCTTAATTTGGAAGCTGTTTAATCAGAATTATATGCTGCCTGCATAAGGGTCCTCTTCTAGGAGGATGTTTCTCTAGCTCTGGCTGAATTTATAACTGAGAAAAGTTCCATTGGGAAAAGCAATTCTTCATACAGCAACTGCATCATATTACTGTCTGCCATTTAGTATGGTTCTCTCTTGTACATCTATTGATTTTTGAGGAAGAATGATGTATTGGACAAGTTTTTCTTCAATAGAAACAAAATTACTGGTGAATAAGGGTCCAGCTTGTAGGGTATCTGCTGGTTCTCCACCTTTTCTCCAGCAAGTGTTTGCCAGGCACTTCAAATGAACCTCTGGGGTAACATTTGCAAATGGATTGTCACATCACAGTCTGGACCAGGCATGTAATTAGCTCTTTCTGAAAGCAAAGGCCAGAATCATCCTTCAGAAGCTGGGTTTCATAGTATGGTTGGCTAGTTCTGAAATGTGGATAACCATCTGAAAAGTTCAGCTACAGCTGGACCTGCATAGAGGCACTGTGCATTAATCTAGCATGAGATTTGGTAGCCAAGAGCCCTGGGGTCTGATCTTGATTCCATCACTGACTTACTGTGTGCTTTGGAGAAGGTCATTTAACCTTTCTCTGGCTCATTTTCTCCATTAGTATAAGGGGGGAATGATACTAACCAGCTCCTAGGGAGTTGTGAGGCATGACTAAGCTGTGTTTGTCATGTAGTGTGGAAGTACAAAGTATATCTAAGGCCTCCAGGAGCAAAGATGGGAAGAGCTGACGGGAGTTGCTGGCTCCTAGCCCAAGGCTGAACCCCAGCACGTGGCTTCCAGGAGTGCCAGAAGGGAGCATTAGTTGTCATATGCATAATTCTGTGTCTTGTTTTATATCACTCAAAGGACCCCGTTCTGTTAATTATTTTCCTTATTATCTACTCTGTGTTAGTTGTGAGTCCCTCTTGCAGACCTGGACCCTGACTGCAGCACAATCCTACCCTGAGGAGGGGGAGTGAGAGGGAGGTGCAGATCTCTTCTTCCTGGCATCCAGTGATAGGATGCATTGGAATGGTTTGAAACCGTGACAGAGAAGGTTCTGTCTGGACATTAGGAAGAATTTCTCTACTGCAATTGTCTATTTTACTATATTTTAAGAACACGGGAGACGTCTTCCCAGAGCACCATCAGCCTATCTGAGGGTCCAGTACCTCACCCAGGCTGTTGGATGACTGTAGCGGTGCAATAATAGTCCCCTAAAGGGACAGTAACTCTTCACTCAGTTCTTTTCAACTTTTCCTGATCTGGTTTTGGTTGGAATAGAGTTAATTTTCTTCTTCATAGCTGGTACAGGGCTGTGTTTTGGATTCAGGATGAGAATAATGTTGATAAGACACTGATGTTTTAGTTGTTGCTAAGTAGTGCTTATGCTAAGTCAAGGACTTTCCAGTTTCCCATGCTCTGCCAGGGAGCAGCTGCACAAGAAGCCAGGAGGGTGTGGCCAGGATAGCTGGCCCGAGCTGGCCAGAGGGATACTCCATACCTGGGAACATCATGCTTGAGTATATTAACTGGGGGCAGTTGGTCAGGAGGGGCCAGTTGCTGCTGGGGGACGGGCTGGGCATGGGGCAGGGGGAGTGAGCAATTGCGCTGTGCAGCACCTGTGTTTCTTGGGCTTTATGCCTCTTTCTCATTATTATTGTTGTTACAACAACAATAATAATAATTACCTTTCTTTCAATTATTAAATCGTTCTTATCTCAGCCTATGGGTTTTACCTTTTCCCAGTTCTTCTCCTGATCCCACTGGGGAGGGTGGGAGTGAGCGAATGGTTGCATGGTACTTAGTTGCTGGCTGGGGTTAAACCACAACATTCTCTCAATGTGTATTTTTTCTGCATGATCAAACATTATTATCAGCTTCCTTTGGCTTTGTTTCTACTTGCAGAGTAATTGCCTTGAAAGAGAGGGGGCTTAAGATAGCCTGCCTTGTAAGGTGGGAGGGGGAGCTTCTCACACCTACTATAAGGTGCGGGGAAGTAGCAACAAATGAGCAGGTGTAACATGTAATGATAGAGACCAGCTGAGTTAAGGCAGGATATTGTTGGTTCCTGTGTGCAGGTCCAAGTCCTGAAAGGTCCTGGCAGTGGTCAGCATGTGGGCTCTTGTGGCTCCAAATTTGACAGCAGGGGTTATTCTGAAACATAGAGAGGTTTTCTTACCTACTTGGTGTGTGAGGAGTTAGGAAATGTGAACAAGCCTCACTTATTTAAATAGCAAAAATAATCTGAAGCTAGGATAGCCTTTCATTTCTACATGATCAGTCCATCAACTGCAGGGATGTTCCTCCTGATCTACCACAGCAGTACTGAAAAGCTGCTCTCTCTCTTAATGAGGAGGAAGCACCTTTTAATCAGCCAGTACAGTGCTGACAGATGTGGTGCCCGAAAAGAGGCACTGAAATGGAGGCTTGAATGAGTGACTGAAGCATGTTGCAACCCTTATAATTTCAGAGCTCCTAAGATAAGGAGTCTCTGTTAGTATTCAAGCACTCTTGTTTTGCGGCTTCCCAATGGAAAGGCTTAAATTTGTCTTGTATCTCTGTTGCTCAGTGGCATCCTAGCCAAAGTGCTCTGCCTTCAAAGTAAATTGTTTCAAGGCCAGGCAACGTTTGAAAAAGTGCATGGGCACCATGTTACAAAGTTCACCCAAAGTGCTCTTGGCTACATGACATAAATACTTAATAAGCAGATTTGACTTCGAAATGTCATGGCAAACAGATTTAAGTGGGTATATTCTTCCACACCCTTTCCTGAAATGTATCTCAGCTGCTGTCTTGCTTCTCTGGTATGTATGTTTTGTGGTACCAGGCACAGTGAGCACTTAATCTTTTTACAAGCAGCCAAATACAAATTATGAAGCCAATTAACAAATACTTTCATTTACAGGATTTCTGCTGCAGCTTGGCTCCGTTCATATGCACACAGCATAGAGCTCCCAGTTTAAGAATGTAATCCAGCATCTACCCATGAGTGTAAATGACATTTTAGCACAGGTTTACATGCTGTGCTCCAACTTTGGGGCCAAGTTCTTCTCCTAACTAGGACATAAACTAGTAGTCCAGGAGATCAGCTCCTGGTTGTGCTGCAGATATGCTCTGTGATGTTGCCTAAATTGCTCAATCTGTGTTTTAAATTTAAATGAGAATTATGTATCTTTTTCTCTCTTCTGTATATAGTCAGATGGCAAATTCTTTAAGCCTAGGTTTTACAGAGCAGGACAGTCTTTACAGCAGCTAACTTCGTATATCTGAGCTGGGGAATAACATCCCACTGCAATCAGAGGTCACAGAGAGAAGATCTGCCCTCCGGTTGTTTGAACAGGCATTGGCTGAGAATCAATCTCCAGAGGAACCATCATCAACCCACTCTGTATCTTAATGCAACAAAACCACAGCATTGCCTGAGACTTCAGGGCTTTACTGTTTAACACGGGCATTTTCAGAAAGGCACTGATGTTTATGAAAAATAAGGTTAGTTGTAATAATAATTAGTAGTTTGAGGCATAATCTCACTTGTCCCAGTGTACTCAGAGGAGTGTAGTCACTTGCTCTGGAGATGGCTGAAATGCAGCCAAATCTGGGGTGAAACAAAGCTTGTGTTCAATACTGTGAAGTTGTGTGACCTTTTAGGACAGCAATTAAGAAGGTTGTCCTATCCCTCCAAGTTTGTGCACCAGCTTTTTTGTACAGAAGAAGGAGGATATTAGAATATCCTGGCTGCACCAGGCAATTGCTCTTCTGGCCTAGTCTGGTGGGTTTAATTTAGGAGAGAAAGAAATTAACCAGCATTCACTTACAAGAGAAAATGGGAGGGGAAAAAAAAGACAGAAGAAAAGACCAAGAAGGTACCTCATGCATTCATGTGGAGATCTCAGTGTTCTTATATACTTCTTAATCATACTCCTTCAGCTGCTCTGAATTATAGTTCAGCAAGGTATTAAACAGACATAACTTCAAACACAAGGAGGAAAAAAAGGACAGAAACGGGGCAATTCTAGCTACAATAAACCATGCCTGTCATTCAGAGACCTTGCTCATTCTTGGACTGAAATTGCAGTTAAAATGCAATTCATAAAAATGGCATTGTCTGATTCAGCAGATCTTTCCCTTCGGCGTTTTACTCCTGGTACATCTTACAGAACAAGTATGGTTAAAAGAGCCTGTTATTAATTAAGGATTAGTCAGTTCCAGCGGGGCAGGTCAGCTGGAGTCAGGAGGTGTCTGATAGCCTGGTTTGCCTACAGGTGTTTGTATTGCTGCTGGTAAGATGTGAGAAGATCAAACAAACAAAAAGAAACTGCCAGTGCCTGTACAGACACCAGGTGAGGCCAGCTGATAAAAAATGTAGGGAAACCCTCTTTTCTGTGAGAAAGCCCCAAGGTCAGACTTAGAGAGCTGAGGTTAGTATAAAGCTGTTGGAAGATTGTTGTGCTGTTCACATTAGCACTGTGTTCCTGCCTGGTTTAGGTCTCAGCCACCCGAGTGGCTTTGTCCAGGTGCTACACAGCAGTCAATGTGTGGACAGACCAGTTTTATTGAAATGGACACTATCCCTATCTGCATCTGTTTTGGCTGCGTGCAATGAAAATTGCATCCTTTAGATATGTCTCTTTCATTAAAGATATTTTGGTTGAATTTGCTCTGTAGTGCTATCAGGGAAAAAAAAACCCCTAATATTAAAACTTATTACTTAGTCAAACTGTCCAGCTTTTTGCAAGCCTAGAACAAGGAGCTAAAATCTGCATTATAAGACTTCCAAAATCAATGCATTTAAATAGCATGCTTAACAACAGGAGGGAAACTTCAAGTCCCTAGTTATGAGAATATTTTCCTGAGGGTATTGTAAGATTGGAGGCCTTCTCCAGGAGAAGGCTTATTTGATGATATCTCATGTCCCAGAATTGCATTAATATTTTGGTGTGAGTAGCTTTGTGGTGTTCTAAGGGAGCTGTCAGATCCATCACTGGATGAGAATTTACCTCCATTTTGAAATTTTAGCTACGTAGTTTAGTGCTTCTGGTCTGCAGCATGCACCTCTATTTCAGTATGATGCTGATGCAGTAGAGTTAATAACAAATTTTTTGGGAAAGTATGTAGCCTTTTGAGATTGAATAGGGTGTCAGACTGTACAAAAGAACTGCTGGATCTTCAGTGACAGGACTAGGAGAGGGGATGGAGATTTCCTCTGTGTGTGTGTGTCTGTATACTTCTCTGTGTACTTACAGGAGGTATAATAATCACTGATATATTTCTTCAGAAAATGGGTCTCATTCTTCTCTGGGTAACCAGTCCCAGTACAGAACATGATGGTGCAAGTCAGAACTATATCAGCTGAAGATTTGGTATCAGGAGTTTGACTTCCCAAGTTCCCCATCATCCCTGTCCCCATCCTTCTTTATTAACAGTCAGCAGCATTTGAGAGCTTTTGATTTATTTATAGAGCTGGGACAAAGTACACAGGCAACTCTGTGCTTATAACTTAGGTGATATACAAGTGATACATAACAAAAGGAGGAAAAATTGCTCAAGCCTTGTTGTGGTCATTGTGACCCAATATGAATCTCTCACATGTCAAAGTTTGAATTACTTTCTTTGCTTGGGCAGAGTGTTCTGCTGTACTGACCCTAAAGAAGGCTCTTCAGAAGAGTCCTTAGGACCTTTTCATCACTATAGCATCTTTCCTCTGGATTAGCTAAGACTGGTACTAGCATTTTCACTAGATGAGGGAATGTCTGTATACTGGCACTTCTAGAGCAGATGAATCTGAATCATCAAAGCTGCGCGTCCTACCATTTAAACAGAGCCACTTTCAGAAGCATAATTCAATTCACCTTGTATGATATAAATGTGTCTTCTCTGGGAGATTGTGGTGACAGGGATGTTGGAAAGGGATCAGAGCTCTTTAGACCTCCTGACAGATGGGTTGCAAAAAAATGAAGTCAGACGTGGCCAAAAGCCTCAAGCACACAATCCAGTCCGTATGGCTTAGTATGTCAGCTGATTCCTGGTAACTGCACTGTCTTAGCAAGCAAAAATATGAGATAAATTGTGTTAACTAAGCCTTATCTATAGATATTTATGCAAATATGTGTTGCCTCCTATTTGTGATGGGATATGAACATTCAGAAGAAGGGTGACAGGAGCTCAGCTGATATGTGGTATCTCATGCTACAGTGACTTCTGTCAGGAATTCCCTTGCTTTGCCTGTGAAGAGACAATGACAGGACTATTGGGAATATCTGCAGTCACTGCCTTGATTTCGCTGCTGATTTTCTGTGCAGAGAGATTCCACTGAGAAGTATCTGCTCTCTTCTTTTCCACGAAGTCCTGAATGGGAATTCCCACAAGGACAGGCTTGGGGGGAGTCAGCTCTGCTCCAGCTGGCTTCTGTCCAATCCCAGTTTTCTCAGAATTCAGTGAAATACATGACTGCAGCCCATACGGACTTCAACTAAAGCCTGCTGAGAGTTTGCAAATAGCCCCTTTGTGGTTGGGATTTCATTGTGGTTCTTCATTATGGATTCTGAAATATTTAATACTAGGACCTGATCAGAACTTTGTTACCAGGTTCACTAAGACACTGATGAACAAGTCAGTGAACAGGCAAATAACTGCTTTTGTATTCTGTGGAGAGGAGTCCAGGAAAGCCTTTTGCTTGTAGACACGAATGACCAAAAAATATTACTTGCTTTAATAACTTTTTCCTTCCTTCCTTGGTAGCCTAATAGTTTGTAATTTTTCTGCTTGTTCATGCAGGAACTACCTCTTCAGACTTAGTCTACACAACGTTTCTCTTATTCAGGTATGTTCACTTTTTACTCTTTTATTTTGACTTGCTAATGAAAGTTCTGTAATATTTGATGTACATTTTCAGAATCCAGTATAGTGTAAATTTGCCCAAAGTGGTGGAGCAGGGAGAAGACAGAGTCAGAACATGATGTTTATTCCCACTGCAGTAATAATGCTGGGGAAAGGGTCCTGCTACACTTGTCGGCTTGGATGGTGCTCTCTGGTTTTGATTCTCAAGTACTTGGGTGGTAATGGCATCTGCTAAAAATATGGCATAGTAAGTAAGAAAGCACGTAGTGTGACTGATACAGGCTTAAACACAACAATCAATAGAAATCCTTGGCTTTCTTTAGAGGCGTCAGCAACATGCTGGAGAAGGTTTTACTGTTCTCATCCATCCTCATTTTAGCCCTTGTAGGCCTTTGTGAACATGGATTGTTGAGGAGATGTGTTTTGCTGAATGCATTACTAAAACCATGATTAGACTTGCAAGCATCCAAGAGGCAAAATGGGTTGAAAAATGTGCATTACCAGTGCCTTTACTAAGGCAAAGCAGCTGAAGCTTGAAAAAGCTTGCAAATATCCAGCAGTATTAGGACTTTACTCTCACTGCACTGAATCTGGAATTGAAGGATGCAGCAAAAATTGTTAATGAAAACACCAGCTGCTTATCTTTAAATAAATTAACACTTACGCTCTGGGATACTTACATCTTTTATAGTTGCTAGATCACCAAAGATGTGTTCAGCATTTTTTCAGACAGACTGAGAGGCCTTGCTCCTGTACCTGACCACACAAAGAAGCCATTAGAGTAGTATTGCCAGCCATTCTGATGTGCACAAGCCTTTTGCTGTTAGTAAGAGTTGCAAGTATAGATGGAGAGAAGAAAAGATGTTTAATGGTTGTAAAATGCATTGAATCTTCCTTTAAAAGGAAAACAAAGTCCGGAGTTACCAATGACAACAATAAAGAGTTAGAGAAGCTGTTACTCCCATTTGGCAGTGCTTTCCCTTTGCAGAGCCATATTAGCATGGCTGGAAGGTTTCCAGCGAGCACATAGGAGAGGGAGGTCTCCTTAGCTATGAGAAGTGTCATACCTTCTGCAATGCCTGTTGTCACACTGCCTGACACAGCCTCTGGTGCTTGTCAGGGATCCTCTTCAATGAAACCCAACTGTGAATCTCCCTCACACACTTCTGAAGTCAGGATTGGCCCAAGCCCTTTTCAGTGCAATGAGTTTCCTCTTCTACACTGGAAAACATGGGAAGTCTCCTTCTATGGCACTGGAGGTTGCTGTGGGATCTCCGGTTAACATAATGAGCTTAGTTCGCTCCTGCTTTCTGGGTGTATCCGGTTACTTTGCCAAGACTTTTTGCATGACAAAGAGAGCATGGAATTATGTTGACACACGTGTTGGGAATGATGGAAGTGATTGTTTCCCGACCTAATGGTTGCCTAAGTAGCTGCTTGGCTTGTCTCCATAAAGCTCATGATGCAGTTTAAAGGCACCACCTTCCCTTCGCCGTGCATCATTTTAAAGGTCAGATCAGAAAGCAAGACAAGAAATGCAAGGAACTTGCATTTAGTTCTGTAGGGGTGAGAGTGCAGTTTCAGAAATAATCACAATGTTAATTTGCATTATTTTGTATCTCCTCTTTGCTTGTAAGTAAAATACAGTGTGGATCTTGCCAGGCCTGATTTGGGATAGTTTTTCATCTTGAGATTGTATTTTGATTTATTTCTGCTCATGCAAATTCGTTGTCATCCTGCCAGTGGTGCTAAATCTGCTTTACGGTGCAGGTTTGTGCTGGCAGATATCTGCTCCCTTGCGTTTATACTTCCATGAGGTGCGGGCAGGAACATGAGGAGCATGGTCTATGGAGACAGCAGGATGTGTTGGTTGTGGGACAAAGCCTGGAAGTGTGAGCAGTGTACCCCTGTAAGCATGGTTCAATGAAGTTTAAAGTTGTTTTTTCCTAAGTGTTTTCGTGCTGTATCCTGAAGCTGCACTGTCCCTGTGGGAAAAGGCACCATGTAGTTTAGATAGAAAGTTACTGTCTTGGAATTGCAGTACACTAAAAGACAAAATTTAATATTATATGGGCAAGTTACTGATTAAGAGCTGTGTAAAAAAGACAGTGTTACCCTATAGAAGAATTTTGATTTCAGGGGATGAAGGAAGAGAGGTTTCATTTGGGATGTGTCAGTTCTTGGGCCCCTTTATAATAAGGGGTTGATTCTTTTCCTTTCTTACCTCTCATCTGCTCTACCATGTGCTGATGTTTCCTCCTTACTTAGAATTTTCTGTTGGTTCCAAGGCTGTAGCACTGATCTTTGACATGAGAGGCTAGTCAGCGGAGTGGAGCAAAAACTGAAACAGAACAAGCTGATTTCCTCCTCCACAGAACCAAATGTCCCAGCTTCTCAGAGATTTTTTCCCCCTCCTCTCTTTGTTTCCAAAATGTGTTTCAGAAATTCCATTTTGAACCTGTGAAGCTTTTCACCAAAGGAGTTTTAGTTGTGTGAGAAATTTTAGTAGTGGTTAATACTTTTGTGAAAAACATTTTTGGCTGAATTTCAGTATCCATGAGGAAGTTGAGGCCCAGGTATTTTGGGGACCATTCGTGATTTTGTCTACCTCTTTTTCTTGCCAAAACTGAAGCACCTTGTTAAAGAATTACCAAAAATCAGTATCTTGAGGTGGGGTATCCAAAAGCACCTGTTAATATTGAAAATTTTGGCATGTAGTATTCCAATTGTTGCAGCAGTCAAGAAGCAGTTTTAAAATGGATACTCTTCCCTGAATCTTTAGGATCTCGTTTAAACAAAATCTCTGCAACATGTTTCGTGTCCATATTTAAATGATTGTCTTATATGCATTGTAAACTCTCATTATTAGACATTTTACAGAACACTTTTTTAAATGATGTGCACTTGGAGAGTGTGCTGTTTAATTTACGCATGGATCTGAAACCAGGTTGGCTCCTAATCTGCAGCTTTCATGGTGAGGCCATAGAAAAGTCAGTTTTATACTGGAGTCGGTAATTAATAGAGTAGGTGGAAGGGTCATTTTAAAAACATAAGCCTTTGAGCAAATGTTTAAAAATGCCCGATACTGATTGAGATTTCTTAGCAAGGAATGCTATTCTAGGGTGTGTGTTAAAAACAGGCTACTTGGCTGGCATTTCATAAATCACAGTGCAGTCCCCACCCCCTGCTCACTGTGATTTTACCTGGATTCTCAGCTCTCAGTTGAACTGGGTAGGAAATTATGTTCCCAACCTTTTTGAGATACAAAGATTTCAAACCTTTTTGCACTGAGATGAAAATATGCCTCTTTGACATTTTTGTAAAATCTGAAGGAGAACAAGATAGGCACATGGTTAATTGGTATACAAATACTCTGGGTCAAGTTATTTTCTGAAGCATCAAAAAAGAACATTTACATGTGCATTTCTCTCATCTCAAACAATTGTCCTTGTTTGTTTGGGGCATCTTTTTTCCCCTTTCCCTTTCCAATTCCTTTTCATTTTCCTTTCCTCTTTCTTCTTTTCCTTTTCATTTCCCTTCTCTCTGAATCTAAGGTGTCCTTCTGGACT
Source organism: Pomatostomus ruficeps (assembly GCA_013400735.1). NCBI lineage: Eukaryota > Metazoa > Chordata > Aves > Passeriformes > Timaliidae > Pomatostomus > Pomatostomus ruficeps. The sequence goes on along the minus strand of VYZT01019843.1, from coordinate 36,160 downwards.
CTCATCTGTTAAGTGTAATAGAAAATGTTAGAATTTCATAAAGTATTTTGGTTTCAATTGTTTGTTTTAATGGAAAGTCTCTTACAAAAAAATTTTTAAGCAGCCCTGTGAAGTTCATGTGCTGATATGTCAGGCTAGTGGTATTTTAAGTATTTAAAATACTTCAGGAGTCTGTACTGTATTTTAACAGACTGTGAAAGAATATGTAAATGCACCTATTGCAAAACTATTTGGAAGACATAAGTTGTTTCGCCTAAGAAAGACAAAAAATTGAGATCAAAATATGCCTTAATGGACAATTTAATATTTTTTTCCTAAGGACAAAAATTGAAGTGAGGATTAAGTGCAAAAAGAGAGTGTGTAAGCTCCCCAGTTGACATAAACCTGAATTAGGAAGGATTGCCTGTGGATTTCCACACTGTCCAGAACCACCTAGGTCTACAATTACAGATCTACTGTTGCCCCACTGCAAAACACAAAAATACTATAGAACACACAACTTCATTTGCTTCTGAAATTTGGCTCCACATTTCTAAATAAGATCACCTGTATTCATATGGGCACTTTGGAGAGTGCTACCCAGTCACTAGGGCAAAACTTGATGAACTTCTCTGTCCCACTGCGGCATAAGACTTAAAACCAAGCTTAAAGTAAGTTATCAGCCTACTGAGGCAGTATCAGCTCTTAAATCATGATCTGAACCTTACTGTAATAAATTTCTTTCTGATGATATTGCTGGGGTTTTGGAATGAGCATTTTTTCAAACCTGAAACAGAGACAACATTTCCATAGTTTTCTGTAGCAGATGAACTGCAGCCACTTATCCAGTGTATTTCTGGTAAGGATGGTTTTAATCCAGTTTTTCTTCCCTCAATCTAAGAACCAGCAACATCCCTGCTACAGAGATGAAGCTCTTAAACTGCACAGCTGCTCCTGAAGACACACTTCCCTCCCTACTACTCCCTGAAGGGATCTTTAACTCTGTGGCATAATCACTGGTAAATCAGCAGCATGTATCAACAAAGTGTAGTTAATAATAATAAAACTTGCCTATCAGTCCTCAATATGTCACATAGCAACAAATGGAACAGGTTTTGTCTTTTGCACTTTGAATCAAACCGAGCATTAAATGCATTATTTTCTACTTATTTAGGGCTCAGTAGTGCCACACTTATGTCTGCTGATGACAAACATGCTCTGGAAGTGTATAGAAGTGTGAGGAGAGGTGGCAGAGTTTAACTTGGTTTTTCTCTGTATAAGCTGAATAAAATATGATAAACAAAATCGACGGGGAACAGTGAGTAATACAGTTTACAGCACAAATTGTCACTCAAGTAATCTTTCCTGGTGAAAATACTTCACTGAGAAATGTTAAGGATTCACAATGTTCATAAAGCCCTGGCACTCATCAGAACACTTGCAAATATTAGATAAATCTTACATCAGCAAGAGTTGCTGGATAAGCACCAGATGGGGTGTGGAGGGCCAAATTCTTACTGCTGCCTCTGCCCGTGGATCCTCAGGTAAAGTTAATCCACCCAGTTTGTCTTACTGGTGTTTGTTCACATGTGAATCAGGGCTGTAGTGCTCCTCTATAAAGTGCTGTGGGGTTTGCCAGTAAAAGAGGGGTAAAAGTACTGTATTTCAGGTTTCCTTGCAGAAACATCTTTGAGCCAGAGCTGTTCCTATTTTTCAAAATATCCTTTCAAAGATCATGAGAAAATTAGGCATTGATATGCAGCGCAAGCCCGGGGTGCTCAGAGGCTGGCCCAACTTTCCTGAAGGTATTTATTTCTTCAATCTAGTTGGAATGTCAAGATTATCATCCAATTTAAAATCCAGTTTGGGAAGTAATTTTGGGAAAGAGTAAGAATACTTTGCCTATCTTTATGTACCATAGAGTTGCCTGACAGGAACTCTATTTTGAAATGTTCAGGAATAAGCTTCACTTTCCAGAAGCTGTTTATTATGTGTTTCTTGCAGATTCCCAGATACACGTTTGAATTATACAGCACATATTTCTAGATACAACATTTATTTCTTTATTTTCAGGCCAAAGCAGTTCCCTCATTTAAAAACATAATCAAAACCTCTACTAGAGGAGGTGCAGTCTTTAATATGTGGCTCATAGCTGAGTTCAGGTTGTCACATATTTTATCAGTATGAAACATTTTTTATTAACAGATTAACATATAAATCTATTCATAAATCACCTTCCAAAGCTGCACCTAAAACCTCTCACTCTCAGCCTAGAGGTTTAAAGCTATTTCATAATAAAGCTTATATTGGCTGGAAAAAGTTCCTGATAAATTCAGCTATTTATTCTTAGGGTTTCGGGTCCCCAAATAAAACCTACTCCCTGAATATTCCCCTCCTTAAAACGACTGGTCAGGAGCTAGATTGCAGCTTTCGGGTGCAAGTCTTCCATCCCAAGATTTATGTAAGAGAGAAATTTCTACGTGGAGTGAGAGATGAGGGATGCAAATAAGGCATGTCAGATGGGAGGTGACCACGTCTGAAGGCCACACCTCATTGTTCACAGACACACTTCTCCAGCTCCTCACTGCAGGGAACTGTCCTCTGCAATGGGCTCCAGCATCTGCTGCTGGGAACCCAACTTCTGCTGATGTTATTCATCAGCTGAAATTCGGTGAGCAGAGAAAGAAATCTCTTCTCACGCTCCATAGTGCTGAGTTATTTCTGAACACAACATCCCCTCTGTCTGAGAGAACCCAACTCATGAGTCCATTTATAACCAGCAAAGCTTTTAAGCCCAGGTTTAGCTTTAAATAAATGCCAGTTTTCCTTTGAGAATTCTCTGAGTTAAGAACATACTGCATGCTCTAGTGAGTAAAAATGTTTCAATTTGCACATTCATAGGTCTGCTAAACTGGCTCAGAGTCTACTGTCTAGTCATGATCAATTTAATTGCTCTCTAACGTGAGTATTTAGGCATGGTATAGGAAGTTCTTATATATATATATTTACATATCTATTTTTATATATGTACCCATACACAGGAGGATCATATACATAGGGTATAGCACCCCTATAAAGGAGGTCCAGGAGCTGTGCCTGTCTGAATTTGTATTTTAAACAGGGCAACCTTCTTGGAGTCAGTGAAGGCCACAGAGCTGATTTGCATCCAGAGGGGAACTACCCTGTTACGCTTGCACAGTAAAGTGAGGTTTACATGATGAATGTCAGCTGTGGATTGCCAGCCTGCTTCCCTGAGTAATTTGTTAGTTGTCATTCCCTCCTTCCCTGCCTCACCTCACCTAAAAGCCAAAATTACTACAGGGGTTTTGGTCTTTGTCAGCAGACATTATGAGTAGGATTTAGAAACTGAGAATTTAATTAGCTACTGAAGTCACTTACTGATAACAGTAGCATATTGGACTCTTTATTTGATAAAACCCTGTCAGGCATTTTATGTGTAGGGAATGAAGACTAATGCTCTTATTTCTTGCAACTAACAGTCAGGACTGTTAGACATCCTTAAGAAAGGGAAGAGAAAAAATGAAAGTCAAAAGAAAAATAAATTCCTTCGACTTCTCATTTCCTGTCACCAATGTTGCTTCTCTATCATTGCAAAATACAGTTTGGTTTGCATGTTTAGCCCTTTTTCTCTGTGGGCTGCTTCCCACTCCAGCAGCTCCAGGAGGCTCTGGGGGATCTGCATGTGCTTCTGGCTGTCCCCTGCTCTGACACACTCACTCATCTGAGGCTGCTGTCAACAAACCCAGCCCTGCAGATGGTCTGAGAGGCAAATCAGCCTCTTGTTGTAGGTAACACCTTACCTAAGCCAACATTTATACAAAATGAGATTTATATAAAAATATGCTTTTAATATTACTTTCAGGTATGTGGGATAGTTTTAGGTGCGGGAGTGGTTTATCCGCTGGCTGTAAAGGCCGGCATACTGCAAGGCACAGAAGGCATTTCCGATTGCTCCTGTCCCAGTTAAGGCTCTGTGACACGGTCCTTAGTGAGGGCTTCGGCACAGGATGGGTTTAATGCAGCACCTTGGCTAAGAGCCGTCGGTATAAGAGCAGTGACCTGTCGAGTCCCACACACGAGCACAGCCAGATCCTGCTCCGCCCTGTCCTGGTGAGGAGAGGATGCCTCCCGCAGCCTCCCCGCTCAGCAAGCCCGGTTTGTGGCGCTGGGGCTGCCCGCCCATGGACCGGGCAGAGGTCCCGCATCCTGCAGAGCCGGGACTGGGGCTGCCCGCCCATGGACCCGGCAGAGGTCCCGCATCCTGAAGAGCCGGGACTGGGGCTGTCGCTGCTCAGTGCTGTGCACTCGGTGAAGGGCTGCTCCTGCCTGGGACACGGCGACCCGACCCGTCCCTGGCGCGGGAGCTCAGCCGCACATGCTGGCAAGTCAGAAGTAAGAGGAGTCCTCGGAAACACAAAGGAGCACATTGGGCATCTTACAAGATGAACAATGGAGTACGTGGGCCAATTACTGCAAAAAAAAAATTAGCAGGCTGGCACTTTTTAAAGACTGAGAATACAGAGGAATATCTACATTTTATTCTCAAAGCAGGGCTTAAGAGAGATCTAAATGATTCATGTCCCTTGCACTGGTGCTCTGCACAGGATTAAGTTTGACCCTGTTAGCATCCAGTCATTTATAATGAGACCATTTAAAAAAACACCGTTTATTGATTTGCATCTCTCAAGGGCCCACAAATGACCTCACATTTCCTCTAAAACCAACTGTTGAGCTCTTTGCAAAAAAAGAAAAAAAATATAGTAAACTCCTTTCATATTACTTTGTATGTTTTTTTCCTAGGTAAATAATCCTACTTTTCTCTGTTAGTAACAGTTTAGCTGATGTGTGTTTTACAGCTTCTTTTAAGTGCAGCAGTCCTGAATGACTAATAGGAGGGGATTATTGGAGCTATGGAGCAGTGACAGACGTGGCCCGCACAGCTGTTACCAGACACCCAGAGCTGCGGAGCTGAGATGGGAACAGTTTGCTCATTACTCCCACAGGATATTGATCCTGTCTCAGCATGGCAGGTGCAGCTGAATCCCTGAATCCTTTGAAGGCCTCAAAGAGCTTTGGCCTCCAAGGTTTCACCTACGTTCCCCGGGCTGAGCCCAAGGAGAGCACAACCCACACACCAAGGGGACAGATGGGTGAATGGGCACAACCTTGACTATGCCTGTGGCATCTCCAGCCACCCTGACTGGAGAAGAATGGGAAGTGTACAGGCTCAGAAAGTTTTTTTCAGGGCTGGAGGAGGAGCAGCAGCAAACCTTAAGCTGAGCAAGATCAGGCAACAGCTGCTGTGGGTTGCCTGCTGATGGGTGGGCAGTGGGAAAGGAAGCATGGGTTACATCACTGGAGGAGGGTGGGGGAATGTGGCTGTGGGGCATAAATGAGCTGCTGGGTGCCACTGCACCTTGAGGCATTAATAGGAACAAATAGCAACAGCTTTAGTTATTCTATTATCACTGAAATGCTTCTTTCATCTGGAAGTTACCACACTGTGGTTATAGCTATCTGTTACATTTTTATCTGTAACATGGCCAAGTAGAGACTAAAGTATTCTGAGCCTGGGGAGACCAAGTGTGGGGAGTCAGGGGAAGGACATATGCAGAAAAGTGACATATTTTTCTGGAGAGTTTGGATAGCATGGGCTGGCTGCTTCACTTACAGACAGCTGTGAAGAGGTAGGGTGGTTTCCAGCTATCCCCAGTCTGAGCTTTCCTTTCTCCACATGTGATGCTGAGATAATGACACTTTGTCCTTTTGAAGTGCTCTGAAATATATGGCTTTCTGTTTAAGATCTAAATGTTATATGTGATTACAAGCACTTGTAAATATAGGAAATTTGCCATAACTGAGCCTACAAAATTGTCATGTTCTGATTCAGAGTAGATGTAGCATTAAGCAGTTATCTTCACCTCTGCTTTTTAAGTAAGCAATTAGGCAATTCCAGCATGTCCATGTGTTTAAAATGGACCCCCTTTTTACTACTTGTCTTCTAAACATTTTGACTGAAAACCTTTGAATGTAAAAATAGAATAGTTTGTGTCTTCTAGGGAAAAAATGCTATACAAATGTATCCCTTCAGATAAAAATACTTTGAATATGAATAAATCTGAAAATTCATGTAAAGAGGAGAACAGCTTGGAAGGAATGTGGGGGAGGGTTAATAAAAATATGTTTTCATCAGAAACACTTTTGTGTCAACAATTCTATACACTATTTTCATTATTAATTATTCACTTCAGACAGGAGACAAACCAAGGTTTTGAGGTTTTAGAAAAAGAGTGTTTTACTTCCTTATAAGTAAGGAAAAATGGCTAACAGGGCTGCAGCCTTTTGAATAGGCTGCAAGGTCACCCAGAGAGAAGTGATTTAAGCTTTATTAAGAATATGGAAAAAAAAATCTTAACTTAGCCTGGCAATATTAAGAGACAAACTGCAATTGCCTAAGAGGAGAGAATTTTGATGCATGGGGCAGAAAGGAATGATCAATGGTTCATATATATAATAGTGGTAAACACAGTGACAGGAGAAAAAAATGTATGTGGCTAATATAATTGTTACAAATTTAGTAGCTTTTGCTGTAAGATCAGTTATTGAGGATTTAAGAACACAGCAAAAAAAGATTTTTTTTTCAATAGAAGATAAATTTGAAAGCTTTGAAAACCACCAGAAAAGTTAGGTGGAAGAAGCACAAAGAAGTATGTTGCATTAATCCTGTTGTAGAATCATTTTGTATTCCCTCATCTTAATTATAAGGTATATTCTCAAAACTCATTTGTGGAATCTTTGACCTTCATAGAGGTCAAATGCAAATGTGCTGGAGGGGAGGTGGGGAGTGGGAGGAAGTGGGAATGTGAGGGCAGGACTCAAACTGATGGAAATTGAAAAAGAAATCCTGGGTTGGCAGGAGAGTGCAGACTGGAGAACAGAACAGAGGATCTGGGAGGAAGGAATAAAAGACACTGCAGCAGAGCCATCTTTGCATGAGAAGGAGCAAATACATTCCTTGTTGAGATGAAGCTTGGCAGAGCTTACTACAGCATCAGGTGCTGACGTCTGGTGTTGGAAAAGAGGAGGCAGAAGCAAGGCAAACTGTGACAGACCAAGCAGGGAGTCTGAAGGCATCTGTTTCCCAGCCTTGGGAGGAAGATGGGTGGATCCATGCCGTGCACAGTGGTCAGGTTCTGGCAGTGGCAGCAGGCGGGGGCTGTGTCTGGCTGGGCTGGGCAGCAAGGGGACAGTAGGGCTTAGAAACACTTGAAATTTTGGTGGTGGGACAGGAGTGGCAGAGAGCCATCTTCCCTAACGCTGCAGTCCAGTTTTGATTTAAACTGTAGAGTGCACTTCCATTGTGCAGCAATAAACATAAGACTTGAGAAATACCATTTGGATTCTTGATAAATCAATAATCTTGATAAATCAAGACAATCCCCATTGGTTTTTTTTCTCCAAACTGACTTCTTGTTCTTCTCTGAGGCAAGTATTTGATTTTCATTGATCAAGTGCTGGACTCAACCACTGCATATGTTGCTGGGGATGTGGTGGTATTTGAATTATGAAGCTCTTGATATGAAGAAATTGAGAGATTCGGGTCCTTTTTGGCTTGTCATGTCCCCACTGACCACTGAAAAGTATTGTTGCATCTGTAGATAACTGTAGCCTCCTCAGAGCCTTCCAGTGTATTCAGGACTGGGTGGATGTTGGCTTCACACTTAATTGGAAATGCTGGGGAGAGGAATTGGAGGCAGGATACAGGGAATTCAACACTTTTGGTTCTTCACTTTCTCTTTATTTAAGTGTTCCTTGCTGATGGAGCACAGATGGTCTTAGATTAAGGAAAATACATGCCAGAGCTGCCGGCTAGGCTCAGACTGGGGAGTTAAGCTTGACATGAAATAAGCAGAAGGCTGTAATTAGCTTATCAAGAGCGTTAGGCACCTGGCAGAGGAAAGCAGAGATGTAATGCACAATGTAGCTACAGAACAATAAAAAATACTGAAATCTCTTTCATAAAACATGGAGGACTTTTCATTGCTGACTTCCTCTTCCAGCCCAGTCTGGTAATTTCTGAAAGGTCTTACTTATTTTTGGTTAATAGTGACTTATCAAAAATGGCATTTTCTGACAGTTTGTGATGCTGAGCACCAAACCCCATAGAAGCCAGAGTCTAAAGGTCAAAATCAATGTGTATTGCCAACAAACCTTGCTGGGAAGCTTACACCACACTTGCTTGTGCACCATGTGTATTCCCTGATTGCAAATATCAGTCATCTCACTGGTCCCTCTTGTTCTTCCTGTCTGTTTTTTGCAGCCACGTGTTGTGTTTCACCTCTACCCTGGGGTTTAGGCTCACTGGGGCAGGATTGCCTTTTCATTTTCAACAGAAATGCTTAGCAGTATGCAGCTGAGTAGTCTGTGTGCTTCATGTGCTTCTGCCATACATGTCAAAACCATAGTAGGAACAGGGGCTGGATCTTTTTTCTATGTGTGCTACAAAACAAATGGAAATTCAGACATATATCTGCTGACCTGAATAGGGAAAGTACAAAGACTTCTTTTTAGCTGAAGGTTTAGAATTTTTTGCCCATATTATTGAAGTTCAAAAAGTATTACTTTAAATTGGGAAGAGCGAGAGGGAAAGTCTGGTTTCACTTAAGTTCCTGTGGTACAGGCAGGCTCAGGCAGGACCTCTGTTTTCAGCCTGCCTTGCAAAACTTTCCCAATCTCTCTGGCTTGCACAGGACTGGCCTTGGCTCATTAAAGGAGTCTCAAAGCTTTCGTTTGGTCTCAATAATGCAGCTTTCACTTAATTAAAGATTTCCAGTGCCTTTTTTTCCCCCTTTTGGTTGTGCTACACCAAGCCTATATGCACAACCAGAAAAGAATGTTGCTAGGATAAAATAAATCACATACACATTTATTTGTTTAATTGTGCACTGCCACCCTTATTTTTTTTTCCAAGCCAAGGCAAGACTTAAACCATGTTCAACCTCTTACACAATTTTAATGAGAATATATTGCAGTGTTTGTCATCTGAAAGAGTATTAGCACCCCCCAATGCAATAGATGTGATTTCCCTAAAGAAAACCAGGAGGCACAGAACAGTGAAAATGTCATCTTAGTTCTCCATTAGTCTCTTTAATACTGCAGGAAGTGCTGATTTTGATTCCTGAATCTTAGCCTAATTGTTGTGAGAATCAGATCCAAATTGGACAGTTCCTCAAACTTATTTTAGCTTCTTCTCAAAGCAAACAAATAAATGCTGAACAAGTATATTCAATGATGTAACCTGGAGAGAAATAAAGAATGCAAGACTTCCCCACTTTAGAAAGCTGGTAATACACAGAGGTTTCCATTTGCTTCAGTGATTACATTTTCAGTTTGAAGCATATATGGAAAGACTGCATTTCACAGCTGAGCCCTTAATGCAGGTGCACAAAATTGCACTCAGTTGACTGTGTAGAATTTGTCCATAGGCAGAGGGGGAGGGAATGCAAAAACTGTATAGTGGAGAACCCTTAACATCTCTCCATAAACAGTGAGCTTCAAAGAGTTACAATGGCAAGGAAACTCAGAGCAGAAAAATGAAGGAGAATGAAATCGCTTTGCTTGATGCAGAAATACAAAGGAGACTATAGCCATGGTAAATTGATTTTGTACTGAATATGGGCTGGTCCATTGGAGGGGGTTTTGAACCTCCTACTCCAGAAATCATTGTGCAAAACAGTAAGAGGAGGCTGCTTAGAAGTCTTGTCACATCTATCAGCAGAGGCCACAAAGAAGAAGGAGGTATTTGGTTCTGAATGGTGACTCTGCCAAAGAACATAAAGGGGTGGAGATGGACATCTTTTGGCAGTAGAGGAGCCTCGAAAGAAGAATTGCCTCCCCTATATCAAGGGAAACCATTGCTGTTACTCCATTCGTTGGCTCATTTCTGAGAAATAGCTTGTTGTACCTTGTTTGTATCAGCTGAAGAAAAGAAACCCCAAAACAAAGCCTGTTCTTTACAGAATAAACAGTGCTGGTGCTATGAGAAGCAGTGCTGTGTGATACCCACCTGGCCAGTGACAAGTCCACCTGCCTGTGCATCAGGTGTACTTGCATTCCTGACCTGTGCTTGACTGCAGTGAATTTTCTTCTTTAATTATTTTCCCCTCAGTATATTTTAACCTCTTTATTTACTTATTTTATTGATTTAACATATAATCTTATGTCTCTGTAATCTCCAGTACATTTTGTAAATGTTTGTTATCCTAAGCTATAAACTAAATGTGACATGGCAAGAAACCAAATTCGGCTGTGGCTGTTAATTACCCAGTGTGCTGAAAGTCTCATCTCAGTTTCTGTATGCTTTTGATCTTCTCTAACAGGAAAAACATAGCCATCTTTCTCCAACATCCCCTCTGCTGTTCTCCAGTTCTAGATGTTATTCATTCTAAACTGGTGATAGGTAAGAGCTTCAAGGTCTTTTTTCAGTAGCATCCCAGTTTACTGAGACTATCAATTTATATTTGGCCCCATCCATGCTTTTTCATGCGTTAAAGCAATAGCTTTCAAAAAAAGATAAGCATTCCCATATAGAACTTGAAACTACGCCATTGCACTGTTAAGCACTTTCAAGCAAAATGAAGTAGATCACCGGCTAAATGAAATCATTGTCACAGATTGACATTTTTCTTTACATAGAATGATAAAAATACAAACACTAGACAGTGGAAACAGAAATGTAGTGCCATCTTTATCTCTCTCCTTCAGAGCTGTATCTTCCTTCCAAAGCATCGTGTTGGCATGTTCATCTAACATTGCTGTGTAAGTATGTAGCTGTCAAAGCTCAGCGTACAGCCAGAGCAGAGTGTGCACTCCTTCTCTCTTTATCATTATGGACAGCTCTGCATTCCAGCATCTGTGTACCTTACACCGATTCCCCTCTCTTTAGACGTATCCTTGTGGCATTGCATTAGTGCTTGTATTAACTTTAAGGGTCTTCCACAAACCTGCTTATCACTGTCAGTAAGAGGTTTACCCCACTTTGAATCAGCCCATTAAGCCAACATCTCTCTTGCCCTTGGTTAATGTGCATTCTCCTCCTGCTTTCTCTGATGTGTCCCCTTTGTGTCTCAGAAGAATCCCAGCCCTGATATAATAAAATTCTTCTGGTTACAAAAACCTCACAATGAGTTATGTGGCTGGTGAGCTGTGACCTTTCCCTTTCGTGTGGTTGTGCTCTGTTGTCTCTCATTGCTCTCCTGTCCACTGCTACCTGATGCCTCATTTATTATTGCACTTTACTTATAATGCATTTTGGCAAGGCTATACCTACACAGGCTTGCACAGGGAGTCCTGGGCTGCAGTGGAGGCTCACAGGTCCTATGAAAACTGCAAATTTGGATGACAAAGTTCCATTATGTAAAAAAGCTCAAATTCTCCTCTCTATGGGATTCAGCATCAAGTTACAAATGTTTTACAGTAGAGTTACTGAAAATACACTTAAAGCAGTGGCAAGACAATCTGCTTGCTTCAAATATGAATTTTAATTTGACAGCACCTAAGACTGAGCCGGCTGCTCCATTGTAACATGTTCTTTGTACGCTAAAATTCCTGAAGAGCTGAAAAAAGCTGTAACCTGTACATGACTGTTGTTTATCTTAGAAAACAGCAATTTAGTTTTTTAGTACTTGGTATCAAATGTTCTTTACTAAATCTTTAGACAATCGTCTTTAGTAATAAGACCTTGTACAGTGCTTCCATTTGGGTACACTGTAGAAACCATGATCTGTTAAGCCTCATACAATGCTCCTTTCAGATAAGGGAATGCATGGTCTGGAGCTGTAAATTCCTACCTGACACTGCAGAGAGGGGGGGAGTGTCAGATTTACAGACTTTATGTTGTTTAATGGAATCTCCTGCAGGACAAATGGAAGTTGAAGGCACAAAACCTCAAATTTCTTTTTGTAGATGAGACTGTGGCCGTGCCCCAAGATGTCAGAAAGAAGAGGACAGGATGCACAGAGTCTTGCCCATTGTTTTAATCTCTAACCTCACTCCCTCACGCACCGCTGATTCAGTGCATGTATTTCGTGACAGTAGCAAAAAAAATGCCATCTAAGAACTCATTTGTGCTAGACAGGAAAGTTTTTAGTCCTCAAGAGAACAAAGGTCAGTGCTCATCTCTGCCTCTGACATGCTCGGTGGCTTTTCCTAGTCAGTTGGCCTCTCTGTGCTTCTGGTTTTCCCTTCCTCCCATGTGCCTATGTTTTCTGTTTAGATTGTAAGTGCTCTCAGACAGAAATTCTCTCCCACACCATGTTTGTATATTGCCTAGAAATATGGGGTCACAGTCTCAGTTCACTCCTCTACGTGCTTCTATAATACAAGTAAATAACAAAGGATTTTGAAGCTGTAAAAGAGAGAAAATCAGTAGCATTGATCACCAAAGAAGAATTCACAGCAGCTAAAAACTTTCTTGGAAAAAAGTAAAATTGCAGTTGACATCAGATTCTGCCTTCAGGCACAGACACCTGACTACGGTACAGAAGCTTACCTGCTTGCTGCAGAGCTGTGCACAGGAGGAAAACTGTGAAGCATTTTACCTTGCAGCTGAGATAGAGGAGGACCACGAACAGGGTGGGTGACCATGACTCAGCTGAGGTATAGGACCTCATCTGGGTTGGGATAACTTGATCAAAAGAGTAGAGCTCCCTTACCTGGCGTCTGGGGCCCTGTTCTGCCAGGTGTTAAGAGTGGTGCTCTGTCCAGGTGTGCCTGGAAACATAAAGTGGGAAGACAGACTCTAGATCAGCAAGGTTTAAGAATAAAACCAAAGAAAACAAAGTCTATCTTCCTGAAAACTTTCCACCCTATCTACTGGTCTGTTGAGTGCTGATGGACACCATTGTTTTGTGCAAGGAGTGAACCAGGGCAGAGGAACATATCTCAGACTATTGCATTTCTCTTTGCAAGGATGTGATAACAGTCCACAAGACAGAGAAACATATATATCCAAAGATGGTATTATTTGGAACCGAGTGAAACATGCGTTCTTAAAATGAGCACGTCCTTCTTTCTGATTGTCCTGGTTTCAAAGACAGGTATCTGCTAAAGAAGGTAGAAGCCTCCCTTATAAAAGGAACTGTAACCCCCTTCCCTTTGAATTAGTATAATTTTGAAATTAAGGGACTTTCAGGCAATGATATAAGGAAAGGAATATCAGTTCTTTACTAATATATATATCTATATATATATATGCACATATAATGAGGCAGACAAGCAACAACAATGGTTACCACAACACAACAAGAACAGAAAAAACCCCCAAACCAATGAACAGTTTAGCAGTTCCCCTTTGATGCAGTCACAGTCACAGCCGGTCGGGAAGCAAGCTGGGAAGGCAGGGATGAGCAAAGTCCCAGAGTGGTAGGTGAGGTGTGTCAGAAGCTCAGCAGCTGAACTGCAAACTGCTGAATGTCCCCGCAGGCAGGGGCATGAGACAGCTACAGTGTACCAAGAACCCGAAGCTGTAGCAGAGGTGCAGCAGGGCTCGCTCCCGAACCACTGCTGGGAGAGGCTGGCTCCCTGGGAGGGTGAAAAGGGGCTTGGGGATCCCGAGTTTTCTTCCCCCGAGACACTGGAGCGGATGGTGGAGGGTCCTTCGTTTGGTGAAGCGGGGTGTTAGATAGGTCCCAGTGCAATGGCCACTCTCATGAGCAGAGCTCTACTCACGATAGAAGCACACAGCTGGAGACAGAAGCCCGCAGTGGTGGCAGTTTCTCCCCAAAGCTCCATCAGCCTCTCTCTCCCCTCTGAATGCCCAGGAGCAAAGTATCCCAAAGCTGTGCTTAGCCTCTTTTAACTAGTCCCATTCCCCCAGTATCTCTGCCCCCTCCGAGGGGGAATCTCAGATAATAGTCTAGGTAGCCGCTTCCATCTCAGAGCCAACTCTTTGTCTTTCTTAAGTACCCGGCCATTACCGTTCTTTAGCAACAAATCTGGGGAAAAATTCCTAAGAGAAGGAAACAAAAGGGAGAAGAATCTCAAACCCTAACACTGATGGATTATTCCATCTTTACTATGCCAGTATGTAGCATCCACCTCTTCTCTGCCATGAACAGAGCAAGTGATTGTGTTCAGCAGCCAATAAATGCTAGGCCAAAAGCAGTCCCTGTACAGTGAAATGCTGACATTTGTTTGTAGAGAAGGTCTGATTCAGAGATTAAGGTTATGGGAACTGAAACCCACTGATGGATTTTTTAGCTTGTTTGTTTGCCAATCTCCATCTTCCAAGTGTTACATTTGAGGTCTTCCCCAGCTGAGGTACTGTCCAACCACTCCAGAAGAGCCATGTGACTTGGACCAGTCTGTTGTTAGGCGCTATGGGTTTAAATGGAACAAACAGCTTGAGTTTTACCACGTCTTGAAGGATATGAGATCACTTAAGGGAAATCCATTAATAATTTGATAACACACAATGCAATTCCCTTAATGCAAACCCCCTCCTGTCCCGCAATGAATTGACTGAATTCTGTGATCATTCCTCATACCTGTCACTGCACGCAGCAGTGATAGGCAATTTGTATACTGCAGTGTGAAGCAGAACTAATTATTGAAGTTTGGCATTCTGTTCTTTCGGTATTAGTTATCTTTTTATCAGACATGCTTATCACAGTTTTAATAAATTACTAGTGTTGGAATTTCAGAAATGTCCTCTAGGGTATTAAGCTACTGTGCTTTATTATTAAAAAAAAAAGTTAGATTTAAAAAAATTATTATTTATGGAGCACTGTAAATGTTCGTTGTCCTCAGGAGACAAAAACCAATGCTTCAAAAAGGGAATTTAACTTTCCACTTTTAGACTAAGGCAGCAAGTATTTATGGAGAAGTTCTGGAGGATTTAATAGGGAAGAAATAGCTAACGTGTTGTAGAAATGTTTTCACAGTATACACCATAGAAATGGAAGAACGTCTTCATGGATTTTCCGCATCCAGCCTATAGAACTTCTTTGAAAGATTCTTTTCTTCTAAGTGCTGTAAGACCCAGCATTTATCAATTTCTTTTAAATGCTGCAGCATTTGCCCAGAGAAGGGTAGATCTACACTGCTGCTATATTATGCAGACGCTACAGAATATATAGAAACATATGGAAACACTTGTGAAATAGGTTTGTCATTATCAGCAAAAATCTATGGGTGATATTTTAGAGGTCTGAAATCTGTTCACCAGTATGGATGGAAAGATTGAGGCTGGCATCTTGTAGGGGAATGAACCAGTCTCTGAGCAGCCACTGTGGGAATGATTCTGCACCCCAATTTAGCAAAGTCCCTAAGAAAGTGATTAAGCTAAACTGTTACAGTAGGGTGTGTAAATATGTGCTTTATTTACATTAAAGTTGGCAGATTTTAAATGCAGGGCAGAAACATAGTCCCTCCATGTTCTTCTCTTTCCAGACTTGAAGAAAAGTTTCCATACCTTGCTGTGAAATGAGCTGCTCCAAAAAATTTTTGTGAATGTAAATAAGAGATGCAGAGGTTTTTGGCCTGTATATGGAATCTAGGAAGCAAGTATTTGTTTTCATGTTTTTCCACAGGTACATTTTTCTGAACATACTAGTGCCTTGTACAGTTACTGGAAAGGAAGATGTAAATAAATACACAGGGAAAGGAATAGCTCTGCCAGCTCAGGTCTCTAGTGCACAGTAGCTGTCACAGCACAGCACCTCGTGCCCTCCTTCCTCATGCATAACTCAGCAAAGGGCGATGTGACTGGCAGGCTCTGCTTGGGGTGCCCTCGTAGCACAAGCGGAGAACCAAAATCACCTCGCATTCCGTGGGCAGGTTGAGAAGTCTCCTGTGGGCGCTGCGGAGGGTTGATGGAAATGGAAACTCCTGCGTCAGCAATCCCTGTACGCCTGAGCCTGGGACACAAGGTGCTGCTTTTGCTTCTGCATCTGCTGACAATAGCAGAAACCTGAGGAATACAGTACCTTCTAGAAAAAGCTGGCATCTCACAGAATCAGCACCTAATTTGGGGGAGTTTTACTTGTTTGTTTGTTTTGTTTTGTGGCGGTTTTGTTTGTTGGGTTTGTTATTTTTTTCTAGTAAGTTTGTACTTGAGGGGGTTTTTGTTTCCTTTCAAACATACTCAGTGTGTATTCTGGTATTACATGTTTTTCCCCTAATAGGAGAGAACAACGTGATTGTGGGTCTGTCTACAGGCACGCACGTGGTTTGCATGGAGCACTTGTTTAGTGGAAGTGAGGTTGGTAACAGATGTATGGGTTTGTAATAAAACACCTTAGACAGGTCTAATTAACAATGGGATTAATTAATAAATATGCATGTAACATATTTTTCTCCAATCTTGACTTTCCAGTTTTAAAGCAGTGTTCTGGTTTTGCATGAAAATCTGCAAGCTCTGTTGTGCAAGTACAGTGCAGGGATTAGTGTATGCTTAATCTATAAATTCATATGTGGTGTTGAAGTAATTATAAATTGCTGATCTGAGTGTAAAAGCTGGTCCATAGAAGTCTAAGAAATGTTCACGTTAACAGTTGAGGACGCACATAACTATGGATAATAGGACTTGCTTGTGACAGGCAGGTACTTTGGATGCCAACATAGGGATGTGCAGGTAATTAAATAAATGTATCTAGAAAGCTGCTCTCAGCAGTGCATGCTGAATAACGGATATGACAGCATGTGATGAGCTCGAATTCCACAGCACTGTTGATCTGCAGTTGGAACTTGTAGCAAACTGTGATGCTCACGATTTATTGGGAGAGATATTAACTGTTTCTTTCTGTGCCCGGGTGTGACCTCTGAATATTGAGATATGCACTGAATAGGCTTAGCTATTGTGGCCCATTCCTGTTAATTTCTAGTCGGGCAGTGTTGTACCAGGTGCATGTCATTGTACACATGACTGCTTCTCTGTGATTGTCTCCTTCATGGGACTCCTAAAAATGCATAAATAATACACAGACATGCAATTTTATTTTATTTTTTTTAATAATTGAGAAAATCTGCCTGCATAGAACTCAAGAAACAGACATGAAGGACCAGCTGTCCTTGTAAATAGGCTGAAGGAAGGCATGTTTATTTGCATTTTCAGTTCAGGGACAAAGTTGCTTGTCCTCTTGTGTCTGTCTGCACAGGTGGCTGGGCAGTCCTGCCCATGGCTTGCATGGCTCATCTTGCACAGCAGCTGCAGCCCTGAGCTGTACCCTTCAAATGGCACATGAATCCGGATACCCCCATTCTACAAATGGACCATGTGGTTATAGTGGAGGTTCTCAGAGTGGCTGGAAACACTGTTAGAAACTGAATTTCTTCTGGAAATGCATGAGGGAAAAGATGCTGGAGAGCTTGTCAGGAGGTAGCATGAGAAGCTGGAGTGCTCTTGGTAAGGATGAAATGGGAGGAATTGCTGACACCCTGACAGCCTAAAAAACCTGTTTGCTTTGCTGCTCAAGCACATAGCAAGTACATACTGTCCTGTATTTGGATATAGCCCTGCTCCCAGGTTTGTCACGTCTTCATCCAGACTGTCTTCTACGACCCATGCCATGAAAGTTGTTTTATTGCATATGGTCCAGAGATGTGTACTGCTTTTGACTGACAAATGTAGCAGGAGGTATAAAAATAATCCCAGATGTGTTCTCTGGGGCTGGGAAACTTAAATGTCTCAGACAACTGAGAAAATTAATCATAAATTCAGAATGATATCCCAACAGAGTGACCAAAAACATCTGGTGGATACAGTTTGTACCTCATCCAAGTGTGCAGAGGCTATTAAAGCAAAAAAAAAAAAAAAAAGAAAAAAATAATTTGGTTTATTGAGAGAGATGAGGAAAGGGAGGGGAGGCACCTAAGTTATTGTTCAAGAACCTGGCTTTTGAGAAGTATTATGATAAGGTAAGGAAGCAAAAGTACTAAGCATCTCTTACGGTGCTGTGGTGTTATGCAAGTGTAAAGTCAGTCTCTGCCTCATTGATAAATATGTGGATATACACAGATGTACTCCAGAGAGACAGATTTTTCTGAGAGTTGCTCTGTCAAATATCCAGGAGTTTGATCCTGGGGCAAAATGGATCTAAGGCAGAGGAAGAACATCTGTGGAGGAGGGGCTTGGGTTGGATACACCAGTGAGAGGACACAGAGCATCAGCATCACACAGGGAGTTTGCACAGAGGAACCCAAGGCAACAGAGGTGACAAGGGTGGGGAATTTAGATCTGAAAAGACAGCTGATCAGTCAAGTAAAGAAACCAAACAATGCTGGAGAGTTCATGTGAATGCCCCAGGCTCAGAGGTCTGAGCCTAGCCAGGTCCAAGCCACAGGCCATGGCCACAGATGTGTGCAGGCCCCTGGGAGTCCAGCACAAGGCCTTGTCTAGGCTGTAGGTCAGCGGACCTTGCAGTACAAATATTTAAGTGCACATTAGTTGCTTGGCTTTGCAATTATACTTTTATTATTGTCAAGATGTTCTGCTTTGCAGGGTCATGAATATTTTCTTTGAGTCACCAGAGGTCATTGGAGTTACTCAGCCCTCAAGCTAGCTCCTCCCTGTCCTGCCAAAGACATGTGTGGGACTTGTAAAGCATGCTCTGGATTGCCATATTGCTTAATTATCCTCTTAGCTCTAATGAAGTGCACCCTGACTAATGGTGCAGTCACAAACAACATGTTGCTATAATTTGGGCCATCACCAAGATCTTCTTTATCACTACTCATCAAGGTAGTGCTTCAGAAGGCTGAAGGGCAGTGTGCCTAATAAAGAAAAACATTTCAGCACATTAGAATATAGCTGGAGGAGAGCAGTGCTTTGACTAGAGCTACATTTGCAACATGCCTCGAAGTTCTGTGGTGCAGGTGTCTGGCAGGAAGAGCTGGGTGGCTCCAGGGAGGCCAAATTCTTCTGTGTTGCATTGCTGCAAACCCAGATGATCCAGAGTATTTGCAGAGAAGCAGCATCGATTGCTGAAGCAACCAACGATTTTTGTTTTCATTTTCTCCTGTCAAGCACTGTTAAGGTAAACTGAGCTGTATAATGGAAAGTTCTCTGTCTCTGGTTTTGAAATGGGAAGAAGGGCCTCCCAATAAGCAATCTCTCTTCTGAATATCTTTTTCTTTTCTATTTTTTAATTTAAATTGTCAAAACTTGATTCAAGGTGCAAGGATACTGTGGTTTCATGAGCATGGGCTAGAGCTGAGATTGCAGATCAAAATGGTGCTGTGCAGTGGCTTTGCCAATGTCAAGGGCTCCTAGTAGTCACCAGGCAAAATTCCTTGCTCTCCTGTGATGGCTTACAATGTGAGCTCTGTCATCCAGTGACATTCCCTCTCAGGATATGACTGAATGATCCTTTCCAGCAAGGACTTACCCCAGCTCTCACAAAAACACTTCCAAGACACATGCTTTTGGCCTTCACCCTGGATTGGACTGCAGTACATTGGAGGTATTTCCCAAGCGGCTTCCAGGGAAAGACCTATGCTCTTCCCCTCTCTCACCAGATCTTTGCCTGTGCTTGTAAAGTCTTTATTTCAAGCCAAATTGAGTGGAATGCTCAGCTAATGGAGAAATGCCTTTTTTTCTTTTTGAATGAGATAGAAATATCCCTTCCCCAAATGTTGTATATTAAATACATTTCCTGGCTAGTTGCATTTCTTGTAGTTCTGAATGAGTGTCTTCATGGACCTGAACTGGGAGTGGGAAAATTCATCCTCTCTTTTTAGTGGTTTCCCAACTTTCTTCTGCAAAAAACTAGATTTATCATATGTCAAGGGGACAATTTCTGTGGCAGGCCAGGGTTTAAAAAGTATATTGGCTGCAGTGAGAAGTTCAAGAAGAGTTCAGATCTGGACCGAACTTTGAAGCTATTTCCTTTGTTGGTAGTGGACTGAGAAAAATAAAAATAATGAAAACCTGGCTCTGTTAAGTGAGCTTTGGATCTTTATCTGAACTTTGTGAGCCTGGCCTTTCCATATCTAACAGAGCTATTTTTCTGGCACTCAGAATGATGTATTATGTATAGTATGGATATTTATATGTATTTTCACCTCCAGCTAACAATACCTGCTTGAATTTGTTAGGACTATTTTTAAAAAGTGCTGAAGGGAGGAAAATTGGGGAAGGTACTGAATAGTTTGGTATGTTGCTAAGTATTTTAAATCTAAAACTTCTCTCTAATGCAGCTTTTCTGGTCTTGACTTTTCTTGTGAAGGAAGGGGCTTCTTCATTCTGAAGCAGTCAGAGGCAACTGGGGACCCCACATGCTCTCAGACCCCAGTCAATAGTGCCCTCAGCCCTAATGCCTCTGCCTCAGGACCTGACCCCACTTGTCTGGCATCACAAATCACCACCAGCCTTTCTCCCGTCTTCCCATCTCTCTGGGTTTCACCTGTCAGCTCCCAGTTTTGCTCCAACTTGATTCACTGCAGGGTTACTTAGAAGGTGATAATCTTGGGGGTAAATTTAAGAAGATCAACAGGTTTGTGCAGAACTGCTGGACTTTGCTGTAGGGAATTTTTCTTTTTGTCAATGAAAGCTGGGGGTTTATACAGCACTGTCCTCTTTAAAAAGAACGCAATGACTTGGTGTGTGGGGTTTATGTCTTAGACCTTGCAGCTGAATGATGATCAGAAGTTTTATTTACATGTAAATTAAAGTCTGTCCTCTGTGAACATTCCAGTTGCCACTGCCTCTGGACTTCTCATCTATTTATCATTTGTGTGCACTGTGAGCACAGTGGGAGTCAGATACATGTTTACTGTCACAATGCTGCTTTTAAATTGGGCTGTGTAAATTGGCTGGAGATGCTTGCTTTTGTTTTGGGAGTCTCCAGACATGGTGGTTGGTGGCATTCTTGCGTGACTTGTGCATTTTGGTTTTTCAGGCAACAGCATGGGCTTCAGACGAAGACACCAGGAGGTCCTGTCAAAGTAAAGGGAAAACAGAGGTAAGTTTTGCTTTGCTACAATGATGTTATGGGTAAATATATTTGCAAGATGTGAAATCCACACAGAGAATGTCTGACACCAGTTTGAGCTTGCAAATTTGCAGCAGTGTAGCTCTACTACCACATGTGTATAAGCACCACCAAGCGAGCCACTTCAAGGCCCCCCGTCCAAGTTATTACACTTGCTCTGCTTGAAATTTAAAGGTGATTTCATTGCTGGAGAAGACACAATTTTTAACACATCAGGGAGCAGAGTGGTGGCAAGCCAGGGGTAGCATCCTGCAGGGGGATGTGAGGCCAGGCAGGTTGGCTTAGCCCAGGTCCTCACCAGTGAGCCACTCGCATTCAGCCACATGGGATTCAGAGCTTGCTTGCAGTTAGAGTTCACAGTTGTATAATTCCCTGGAAGGTGAGAATTGGATCTGCTTGCACACTGCAGTCTGCTCAGGTTGAATATCAGAGAGCTGCTTCAGAGGCAGGTGCAGTCTGCTAAACTGCAGTTTGAAGTAAGAATTGCTTGAACTAGCACATGCTATCCCAGAAGTTCGGAGTTTGCAGGCATTTCCCATCCAGCCATGGTACCTTTCCAACTTTCTTTTGAGAAGCTAAAACGAAGGCATCTATCTAAAAGCAGGAAATTCTTTGATTTTTCAAATGTGATATTGGTGCTCTTCAAAAGTCTTCAGGCTTCAGCTGAGAGGGTGTCCATTGTCCTTAATACGACACTGCAAAGAGCTCTCAGTCCAAACCAGAGAAGCTGGACAAAGGATAAGACGGGATAAGCACAATCTTAGACACAATCAAGCAGAGTGATTGTGTGGCTGGCCCAAAATGGTAGAGTCTGCCACATTCCAGTTTGCGGCTTTAAACACAGGATTATCTGATTTTCCATTGTCAATATTAATTTTATATAATAAAGTTTATGTATTAACTGTATTAACTTGTATATACACCCAAAAAAAGCTAGCTTGAATTTTGCCAGATAGACAACAATTTGCTTCATATAGCTGTGGAGAACAGGAGTAAGTATGGGTATGTTAGAACATCTGTTCGGGTTTCATGTAGAAACTGCATTATGCAGGAAATCAACATGGAGGCAAAATGGGTTGGGATGGGTGAGCACCAAACATGGCTGGCAATGAGAAGAAGTAGGAGAAAATTTAAAAACTCCCAAATCCAAGACATGAGGAATTTTTGAATTTGTGGTCTTTGCACTTCAGATGTGCAAAGAAAGGCTTTTCCTCTTTTCTTTCATTGTAAAGTCTGTGAGATTTAAGTTGTATCCTGTTGTGCATGAAGAATTTGAATCTGTAACACAGAATTATTTTGTCAGCCCCTGTGTAAAGCCAGACATGTGACTGAACAAATGCTAGGGTAATTTCAATCTTTGTTATTGTTATGCCAAAAGTAAGCAATAGTCTGAGTATCTTCACTGCTGCCTTCTCAGACTGCAAAGGGTTTGCAAAATAATTTCATGAGGATAATGCTCTGAACAGCTGAGTTTATGCTGATTATGACACAGAGTTTGAAATTGTTCGGTGGGTGCAGTGACCATGAGTGAAGTTTGGAGGAGCAGTAATTAAGCAGACTGTTAGGCACTCCTTGACATACAACTAATGGCCAACAAAGGCATTGACTAAGAGTCTGACAAGAAGACAGGAAGTTATAAAGGCAGAAGGATTCTGCATAGCTAAGCAAACACTGATCTCCCAGGTCTGTATCTACTCTAACCTGTGTGTCCACGGCTGAGTCCTTCTTGAGGTGACTCTATGCATTCATTGTTAGTTACACTGCACAGAAATGACTCAGCACCAGCTCAAAAATACCGAGTTCGGTCTAGGCAGCTAATGAAGTGCTCTGCTCCAGCTTAGTCCAGATCTGACCCAGGATCTCTGCCCTTGGCTGTGTAAATGCAGCAGGTGAGGGCAGCACAATTGAGAACATTTCTGATTCTGCTGTGCAATGGTAGTACAAGAAAGAGAGCTCTGTCTCTCTCAGCTCTGCTTTGTCAGAACTTGACTAATGACAGGTTTCTACCCAGCACAGATGATTTGATGATAAATATGTTATGGATTGTCAGGCACGTAGATATGTGGTGATAGAGACTAAAAATAAGGAGAACCTTTGGCTCTTACATGAATTCACAGTGTAGTTTGCCTAAGTTATATGACTGGTACATTTTCCTTGCCCATTTAATAATGTATGTATTTTAAGAGGAGCTTTCAAAACTGCCTCATGTATTAAAATGCCTTTTTTATTGTGCCTGTTGAGTATCTAAATAAGATTCTTCCTGCTGCTTAGAAACTCTCTTCCTAAAATGTACAGAGCTGTACCATAAGAAAAATAAGAAGCACAAGAATAAAAGCCACAAAATGCGTATCACAGAAGTGTAATTATTATGATATAACTGTTACTTCACATTTGAGTACCTATTGTCCAGAGAAAAGGCAGATGAAAAATCTGGGTCTCAGATACAAGGTTAGAAGGTACTATCTTTTCTGACACCTCTGGCCATGAATTTCACCTGCTTATTCCTAAATTGAGCTCAGTACCTGTGTTTATCTGCTGAACCTTTCTGAAAAGAATGGAAAGTTTTGCACTGAAGACTTCAAGCAAATGTGCTGCCTGTGCTTTGCTGGCTTGTTTTAATGGCAGATCATCTTCCCTGTTAACATGTACTTTGTTTTTGATTTGGATCTGGCTTCAGTTTTGAGTGGCTGGGTGTCATTTTGCCCTTCTCTGCTAGATTAAAGAGCCCTTTAGTTACCAATATTAATTTTTTACAGAGGCACGTATATGCTCTTGTCAATGCAGTACTTAGGCTTTTTGATAAAGTAAAAAGATGAGTTCTCCAAGCCTCTTTCTCTAAGTCATTTTTCTACTGACTGTGAATACTTTTTGTCTGTTTTCTGCACACTCCAGTTTTTCACCTGTATTCCCTTGTCAATCTCTCTAAGGCCTGGGTGTGATTAAAAGAGCCTTCCACCCTCCTCAGTTCATATACATGGTAGTTTTGTAAGCTCCTCTGCCACAGGAGATCATGCAGAATTGCCTGGCCACTGTGACCACTAAATCCTTTTCACAGTTACTACTCTTGGGATGTAATCTCCGTGCTTATACATAAAGCCCTTTTGTTCCTCTTTCTTTAATGCATAATATCTTAGAAAAATGTATTTTTTTGTTGGGTCCAGCTCACCAACCATTCTGGCACATATGACTATATAAATATACGGTCAGGCACTGGCCTCACTGGGAGTTGCTACTTTTGCCATTTTTAGGTTAAATGTTTGCTAAGAAAAATGTTGATACTGGGCTGGTACCACCCCGGCTGCGGCTCCACTAGAACAGCAAGTTTATGAGTGATTTCACTTTGAGGAATTTTTTCATCACAGTAATTTATGAGATTTTAATCACTTAATGTATAAGTTCCTGAACCTGATTTTGAAATTAACCCTCTGCAATATATCATGCAGCATTAAAACAAAACCTCAGATAAGTCTCTTTCATTGATGTTATTTTTATCAACTAAGACTTGTGGTTTCCTCAGAGAAGTGTACTTACTTTGCTTGCCATTTCTCTGGAGAGCCATGCTGGCTTTCACAAATAATCATTCTTAATTTTGCAGCATTTATAAAATGTAGCATGATCAATATCTTTAAACTGTCCCCTGGAAAACACCCACATTACTGAGACACAGTCCAGAGAACAAACTCAGTGTTATGTTGCCTTTCTTTGTGTCTTCCAAATGAAATCATCCAGAGGTTGTAGTTAAAATGGATGATGGATAGAGCAGAAGGGGAAGAGGTGTATTTAATTTCATTAGAACTTGCTCAGCTCCCAGTTTGTAATTGGCTTGTCTCTGCATAACAGTCCAAATCCACCACATCCAAGGAATTTTCCCTGACATGGAAAATTGCGGCTTTTTAAACATTAGAACTTTAGTCTTTCTTTTGTCTAAGGATCGAATTATTTGTTAACTTTCCAAAAGCAGCACAGCATCATTTTAAACTGTGCAAAGAAACCATTTGTGAAAATGACAGTGAAAAATGGCAGCTCTTACGTTCTGCCCTAAGAGCTTTGTGTAGCCAGGAGGAAGATGACGCACTAATAACACTTCTGGAGCAAGAAAGAGGCGAGAGAAATAGCTCATAGGCATCTAGCTGGGTTCTCCCACTGCATTGCCACTACAGCTTCTCCCTTTTTTTTGTATGGTGTCCTGCTGCTGTGGACGCCCAAGGTTGCAGGGAAATCCTAGCCCAGTGGAATGGGATTGGTGCATAGAAATTCAAGCCTTGCAGTGGCTCTGTGTCACACAGAGGATGCTTATCTGCTTATCTGGTGGAATTGCCACACCACTTAAGTGTAGTAGGCATCCAGGTAGGAGAGGCACCATAAAAATCCCCAGGGAAACAGAAATAACTGGGAGGTCATCCACTATTTTTATCCCCTTTGTCACTGTTCCTAGACACCTGAACCTACATTCCTATTACTTCTGCTAAGCTATCAATGCAGAATCAGCCCCCAAATAAACTTGATTAGAAGTCTATTAAAGAACATTTGGCTGTAAAAATCATTAGCAATTCTCTTTGCTATCTACTGCACTCAGAGGAGAAGGGTAGCTTGGTTGGGGCCGTGGCTTAAACTGAGTAACAGAATTGCTTGTCCAAAGAAATAAATAAAGATATCTGAGAGTGTATCAATAGCCGTGCTGAAGAAAGCAGTTGGGTCTTGATTATTTTTTAATAAATTGGGATAAACTGTAGCAAATAAATTAAATATTTGCTGCACTCTAAAATGTCACTGAAGGGGTAACTTGGAGCTCTGCTGGCTCATTCTCAGAACTCCAGGTTGTACTCCAGGAATCTGTGTTTCTCTACTGAGGATGGCAGACTGCCTGCAACAGCTATTTTTCTCATACACTGTATAACTGTAAAATATATCAGTATGTGATGAAATAGTGTTAGCCTCAAAAAAATAGTTAAAAAGGAGATCTTTGACAACAGTGCTAGGGTAGTTTATTTAAACTAGAAAGCCATTAAAGTGGTGTCTGTATATAGCTATGCTTTCAAAGAAAAATGCATCTGTACGATGAGATCAAGGGTTTATAACGTTTTAGAACTCTGGTGTTAAGAGATGACAGAATAAACAACTAAGAAGCACCTACAACTGGATTATTTGCAGCAACCTGAAACTTTCTGAATTTTACCATTTTACCTCAAATGGAAGCTGCAGGAGGTCAGCCCCTCCATTTGCTGACCTGTCCACATGAATGAAGGCAGTAACAGGCACCACTCTTGCTTCTGGGGTTTGAATTGTGCTCTCAAAGCAACTTGACATCTCTGAGCTAGAAGGAGACCTGGTCCTGTCCACAGTCGTGGACATACAGCATTCACAGACAGTGGGTGAACAGTAACTCTAAATGTTAGCAAAAAAGAAATAAATGAGAACAGGCTTAAACTGAGGGGATGGCAGGAAGGGGTTTCAGTGCAGTTTGTTCTGACTGTGAGATCCTGTGGCCTGTAGTGCTGAGCATCAGAAGTCATGTCCTCTTTCTTTCTAGGAAAACAAGGATCAATAGACAGGAGAAAAGTCATACCTTCTAAATTTATGGCCCTATCACAATAAAGGGACCAGTACCAGTAATTTTGAGGAAGAAGCAAGAACCTCAAAGTGTGCAACATGCTGTTCATAGGAAAGTCAGAAATATGTTTAATTCTCTGGCAATGAGCCACAGGTTTTTATCAGCTCTGCCATATATTTAATAATAATCCTAACTAATATAACTGAGTTATTCTTATTAACCATATAAATATGCAGTCTTCCCCCTTTATTTAAAACCTTAATCTCTTGATCCCAGTAATATCTTCTGGTGATGAGATTTGCAGACTGATCATACACAGATTTAACTGTCTGCTCCATAATGTGAGAGCAGGATCCAAATATTGTCTTGTCTGGACAGAGGTGGGTTCAGACTTGCCAAATTTTCTGCTTATATTAAAGCCCATCTGAATTTTGCTTCCTGTGTGCCTAGAGCTTTTCAGCCACATGGAAGAAACTGCATTAAATAGCTCCTATTTTCTGTAGGGGTTTGTGAGATCATTTTACTAACCAGTTGCCTCAGCTATGACTTGTTGCAGAGAGCACTGTATTGAATAACTTTCCAGAGCAAATCCAGGCTGGTTTAAAGAACACAGAGAGAAGGCTGTTCCTTGCTATTTATTTTGAGAATGGTGTAGAAAGAGGATCTAATTAAATCTCCCAGACATTGTCTTGAAAAAAATCATGCAAACTGGAGCATTTAAGTGGTTTTGTTTCTTCTTTGCTTTTGTTGGAGGCTTCATAGACTGATGTGACTGGCCATGGGTACAGCAATAAGAAACATGAGATGAGCACTCTATTCTGCTTTGGGCCAGGCAGGTTGGAGAGGTGTAGTCTGGTAGTTAGGCCTTTGTGTCTGTCCTCTAACTCAGTGTGTCACCACAGCGAGTTTAGCACCTGCACCGTTTTGTTTCACCCAGCTGAGAGAGCAGGGCAGATTCTGCACATCTGTTTCAGAACATTACTTTAAGTGTATAAATTGTTTTGAGACCAATGCACGAAATGAGCATATTATCACTGCTCTTCCTCCAGGAGCATGGAGTGCTGCTACCATCATCAGCAAGGCAGGTCCAGGGAAAATGCCTGCTCAGTTAGTTCATAGGAACAGCTACAGGTGGACATGGCCCACACCTAGCAGCAGCATTATTTTTAAGCAGTAAAATGGAGTAAAAGTGTGCAACAGACTCATCACTGCCAGTAGACTGCAGCACATGACCTTCCAGAGAAATTCTTTTTGGGCGCTATCTTCTCAGCGGGGAAGATTTTTACAGAAGTTGAAGTTTGTTCATCTGTAATACAGTTCTGTGCAAATAAAGGGAATTCTCCAAATTAGGATTTTAGAGTTTCGCTGGACAGGGCTTTAATTAGAAATATATTGTAGTGGCTTGGCAGGGAAGGGTCCAGCAACATAACTGGTCTTAGCTGTTTTAGGTCAGAAGCTGTGCTCAGACCTTGCACAAAGCAGAGAATGGTAACACTGGAAGGGGAGCAGATGGGTACTCTCTTATTGTGTTAAATTGGAGTACAGAACCGCATTCTAGGTTAGATGACAAATCAATCATTTTTGAAAACAAAACTCTGTTGGGAGACGACCTAATACTTTTTTTTAACAGCATTCACTCAAGAATTTTTAGTACTTTGCAGTCAAATATATAGTGGTCCTAAAATTATGTGGGATTGAATAACTGTACTCTACAGAAAGAGGAATTACTTAACCCAGGCATGAGATGCAGACGTCTCTAGGGCAGGGAGGAACTGACAGGGCTCCCAGCACTATGTTGCAGTGACAGGAGTGGGCTGGCAAGCCTTTTGTCCTCTTAAAGGAAGCAATGAGACCACTATTCTCAACACACAGCAGGTGGGACAGTGCTGCTCAAGGTCCTGTTTGATAGAACATTTATTTCCTTCTGAAATAAAAAGAGTTGATCCAGTTATGAATCTAAGCTCTCATTTTTGGGTGCCAGGCATTGGGTATCTGATTCCTGCTGCCCTTGCTGCCCTTGCTGCACCTCAAGACTGGCAGCACCTGCTCTGTGGCACTCTGTAGCCTCTCTCCAGGCTGGGCAAGTGCTCCTGGGCTGGCTCCGGAGTGCAGTCTGTGTGATTCAAAAGCAAGGACCACATATCATGTCCGTGCAGTTGCCATCTGTGGCTAACACTGGCGGGTTTCTACATTGAATCCTTTCTGTACTGCAGATGAAAGAAGATAGTGTGTAATCCAGCTAAGCAAGCCCTTCCTTCCAGTTGATACGGGGTGTTTTTGCACTGCTGAGTCTTGCAAATGAAGTCTTCAGGGAAGCGATCAACAACATGGAGCGCTGTGAGATGGGAGCTTGCAGGATGATTGCTGCTTACAGGAGGAGGGAGAAGTGGTGTCTGCAGCTATAGGCACAGTTTAGTGGCAAATGATGATCTATTGGAGGGAAGAAAGCAAAGCAGCCAGAGTAACTCAGCTGAGGATGCTAATTTTTAACAAGTTTCCTTTTCTGTTTATGGTATAACATAATGGACTTTCTTCCCTTGGAGCCCAGTGGGTGCCAGTCATTAGCCCATGCTAATATCCTCTCCTCTGAGGTGGCTCAGGGCCCGGGGCAAGCAGGATGGTGCACATAGCTCATTGGGGCTCTTCAGGTGATCCTTGGGGCTGGTGGCTCTGCAGCCTCTTGCACTGCCTGTGGGAATCGCACACTTGTCTCTCACCTCCCTTTTCCTGTGTGTATTGTTAGAAAGTTCCTGTCTGATGTGGCCTCTTTCTCCCTGACTAGTTAACTCCAGTCAATTAGCGTGATCTGCTCTCCACAGGTCTCTGGATATGAGGTTGTGGGGAGAAAGAGAGACCATGGCTCTCTCTAACAACATAAAGGTGATTTTCTGAATAAAAGGCAACTGCAGCCTTGTGCTGCCACCTCAGCACAACATGGGACAGCAGGACCCCCACACCTTTGGGGACTGACATGTGGAGGGAGTTGCCTGTTGGTACCACAGCAAGTGGTCAAGCAACTGAGACTGGGAATTTGGTATTTCTCGCTGCCTGGCCTGAAAGAGAAACTCCTTCTACTACAGAGAATTCTGAGCACACAATCCTCTGGGAGGCAGGGAGTAACAGCCTGTTCAAGCATGAGATTCTCCTGACCAGCCTGGTCTATTAAAGAGAAGTTCCTGCTGTTTTCCTGCTGGCACTGGTTTGAATTACAGTGCAGACAGACCTGCTGTCCTTCACTGGAGTTTGTGTCTGGGTAATGTTTTCAAAGCTGCAGCATTACTGGGAAAATAGGTCAGAAGTATCATCAAGGAAAGAGGGAGAATTTCTCCTCCAATCTAAGCAGAGCACAGAAAGAGGCACTTGTAGCTGTGACAAAATTGACCTGATGGATAATATCCTACCCCAGGACTGTGCAGGGCTATGGTCAGAGAAATAACCAGCAAATTTGGCCTGCTCACTTAGACTGCTGGCTCCCTACAGCTGTGCACTGCTTGAGGCAACAAAGCTCAGCCCAAGTTAGAGCTAAGGAAGGTGCATTCCTGCTGCAATACAGGTACTTTTTATGTAATAAAATTTTCAAAAATGCTTTGTCTCTGTCTTGTGTCCCTATAGGAAGAGTGCCAGAACTATGTCCGAGTGCTGATTGTTTATGGCAAGAAGGTTTTTACCTGTGGTACCAATGCATTTTCACCAGTGTGTTCCAGTCGACAGGTCTGTTTTGCCTCTTTTACAGTGATGGAGAGGGATGGATACATGCTCTGGGGAAGGCCAGTCATTTGGCAGGCTATTATGGCTGCACAAAATACATTCTAAATGTAGCTGACCGAAATTATTTTGGTTTTCTTCTTTGGGCTGCTTTGGGGTAATGAGTGTATCTGCAGTTGGGGAGCAAAAAGTTCATGTTATGGTTGAGTTGAGTCTGGACAAAGTGCTGCTTAGGTAAACCTTGGGTATGGCACTGAAAATGGGGAATATAGACAAGCTCAGCTGTGAGCACCTCCTGAGCAGAATACTTTAAAGGTTCTTTAAAAGAAATGGCAAAGCTCCCTTTAGATTCAAGGGAGGCAGGAGCAGATCCAGAGAAATGTTTATTTGTATGGTTTTCTAAGGCCAGTATGTATTCAGGAGGTGTCTACGGAAGATTAAAAACCTGTGCTTGCACCAGGAGCACCTGATTACACCAAGTGGGTTTGGGCTTTATTGGTTGGGGAATTACCCTTTGTACAATGCAATAGAATGAGTGAGGCTCAGACACAACTTCTTGCATTGGCAAACGATGGATGTAAAGATCAATTTTCAGTCATCACTGAGATTACATTCTCATAGCTACCTGATTTTTAAAAATCAGGGATTTGCTCATAGGTACTCATGAGCAAACCAAATTCTCTATAGCATTAAGAAAGTCAGATGCTCTTTAAATTTTTTTCTCTCTCCTTTTAAATACAGGTAGGAAATCTTAGCAAAATCATTGACAGAATTAATGGAGTGGCTCGGTGCCCATACGACCCTCGGCATAACTCAACAGCTGTGATTACATCACGAGGAGAACTCTATGCTGCAACTGTGATTGATTTTTCTGGACGGGATCCTGCTATTTACCGCAGCCTTGGAAATGTTCCCCCACTTAGGACAGCACAATACAACTCCAAATGGCTCAATGGTAAAGTCATGTGGGTCATCTGAGCAAGAGATGTATTAAAGTCAGTTTGACAGGCTTGTAAATCTTTCTCTCTCTTTTCATATTGAGATCCAGAGTTATGATGGGGAAGGGCTTCCGGAGCAATAATCAATGCAGCTTAGAAGACATTTAAAAAGATCCTGGAAGTATTTCAGAGGAGTTGATTTAGAATATAGAAAGTGGGTCTTACAGTCTATTTAACATATATATGGGTCTCTGTCTTGTGAGATGACCAAATACATCATTTTAACAAGAAAACCACTCAAAGATTTGAAGATCAAAACCAACTTAAAGCATCATATTGTTGACCCAGTTCTGCAGAGTGATAGGCACTCCTTACTTCCACTGACTCAGCTGAAGATGCCTGGTTTCAGTGCAAGATCACTCCAAAAATGAGAAATTTCACAGCACGTTATGTTCCATGTGAATCCATGCTGATGTGGATTTACAGTTATTAAATGCAGCTCTTACCCCAGTGTGATAATACCCTGCATCAAGCAAGCTATAGAATTTCAACCAGTAATCCCTGCACCAAGTTCACACCTTCTGACTGGAGCAAAGCACTTCTTGTCTGAGCAGACTGCAGTGATGGAGACCCCAATATTTCCCCATCTCCTTCTACTCAGGTTAATTCACCAGATATTTGAAATCTTTCTATTAGATTTCAGGAGCTTCCAATTAAAGAGAAGAGCAGTGGGACTGTGCACTCTCTGGAGCTTAATAAGACTGAACGAGGCTTCTGCAGGCATACTGAAATCAGTATGGAGACTTGGAGTTTAAGGAAAAGGATGTAATCAGGAAAGACTGTGAATTAGGATTAAGAAACATCATAGCCAATATACACTCATTGGAAACATGTTCCTCTTGTCTGTGCATGAATGCAAGATTCAGAAGGAAGCCACATTGGAACAGGGGAAGACAAACGGTAACTGAATTCTCATATGTGACTGGAAAAACTAATGTGACTCCTGGATTTATAACCTTGTGCAGCATTGGTGACATTGGAGTAATTCCGTCCTGTTCTGGCCACTTTTCAACACGAAACAGAAAACCTGAAGGTGATTCAGAGAATAGCCATGCAGTGATTTGAAACTTGGAAAGCCTGCCTCACAGTGAGAGACTTAAGGAGCTCAATTTATTTATCTTTCTGAAAAGGAGATAAAAGGTGTTTTGTTCATGATATGGAAGTACTTACATCAAGAGAAGATTTTGGGAAGGATAAAGTTCTTTAATCTAGCAGACAAGTCATGACAAGAACCTGTGATTGGAAGCTGAAACCAGATAATGTCAAATGGGAAAAGAAGTGCAGGTTGCAGCTGGGTCAGTCTTTAGTCATTTGAACAAGTCCCTGAGGAAAGCGACGGATGTAAAGCCATGTGACATTGTCCAGGAAGATCAGATCTCCTTCGAAAGATATGGTCTAATTCACCTGTTAGTTACAGGATCTGATGGCAGAATTATAGGGTGAAATTCTCTGGCTTGTGTTAGACAGAAGGTCAGACTGGGGATCACAATGGTCCCTTTAAGGTTCATGGTTAGTTTGAAGGAGAAGGTTTGACCGGAGATGATTTGCAATGCCCTCCCCTCTGTACCATCATCTGCCTCCCAAACTTGCCTTGCAGCAGCAAGGCCTGCCTTTCTCTGTTCTCCTTTCACTCCTGGGCTGCAGCTTTAAAGGAATTCTGTACTTCTATTTTTCTTCTTCCTTTGAGCACTCAGAAATGAACATTGTAAAAACACCTTATAAAACCAACAGGTTTGGGGAAGGTTTTTTTTTGGTTTGGTCAAATATTATTCATTGGCCAATCCTTTCTCTTTACCAAAGAAACTCAAGATAAAAGACTATACATTTTAAAGCTTTGTTAAATACCCAATTAAAATATTTACTACTAAACCTACTAAATTCCATGTTGTTTTTGATTCTTGTGAAACTAAAAATGAAAATTCTAGGAGAAAAATCATTAAGGAGAGCATGTTTCACTACTGTCAGTCTCTGGCATGGTTTTGTTTTATGGACATAAGATGATCTTTTGTGCCTAGAAACTGGAAAGGTTTCATGATAAAAGCCAGATGTGACAGTGCTGGGAGAGTAGCTTGAATGTTCCCGTGCAGCTGTCTGGGGAATCAGGCGGATGCACACAGCATATTTAACACATCATAAGGTCCACTTCAGAAGTGAATAGGTGAAGCAGCCCAGTGGGAAGGCTTTATCTTGTAAAGTGAGTATAGGTACAGGGAATAATCGTGCATATGTAAAGTGTTGAACTCTGCTTTCACTGAAATCAGTAGCAGCTTTGCCAATAAAATGGGGAAACAATGGGGCCTTTCCAAGATCTGAAAAAAGGTACTAGAGTTATATCCTCATATATCATTATTCCCATCTACAGTTTTTATGTCCTCTGCTGACTCCAAGCTCCCTGTGGTCCCAGCTTTGACAGGCTGCATAAATGGAGCTGGCAGTGCAATGCATTGAGCAAGTCAGTGAGCATGGATTGATTTCTAACCTATATAAATCTCTTCAAATGTTTGTTTTTCAGAGCCTAACTTTATTGCTGCCTATGACATCGGCTTGTTCACCTACTTCTTCTTCCGTGAGAACGCAGTGGAACACGACTGTGGGAAAACAGTGTATTCTCGTGTGGCAAGGGTCTGCAAAAATGATATCGGAGGGAGATTTTTGCTGGAGGACACATGGACAACTTTCATGAAGGCCAGACTGAACTGCTCCCGTGCTGGAGAAATCCCTTTCTATTACAATGAATTGCAAAGCACCTTCTACCTTCCTGAGCAAGATCTGATCTACGGTGTCTTCACTACTAATGTGTAAGTTGCACTGGCTTTACTGCCCTTCCTCTATCCCCAGCAATCTGAGACTGACAATGTATTGATTTCTCAGATGGTCTGAGCAATCATTTTTGAAAGATCGTTTGGTTAACGTGAAAGAATAGATAGGTCTGTGTCATCCATCACGACAAAGTAGCCTCTAGGACAGTGTTTTTAATCCATGGTTCGCGGATTCCTGGAGTCCATAAAAGGTGACTGTGCAGTTTTAGGGTAACATAATTTGATACAAACCTGGGCAGTGACAGACTTCAGACTTTTTGTAGGGACAGTGCAACTTGTCTAGTTTAGAGAGATAATCTAAACATGACTCAACAGAAAAATGTTATTAATTTCCAGCCAGGCTAATTGCCTGGACAATCTGACACAATTGTGTGCACACTGGAGCTGGCCCATGAGATGGACAGGTGCACACACTTGGGAGAGAAGGGCTGGAGGGAGGAGAATGAGGCAGATGGGATCACAACAGCCTAGACTGAAATCAACATCTATTGCTGTTGAACAACACTATAACAGCAAGGTCATGCAATGCATTTAGCATTTCCAAGGTGGGGGTGTTTACCTCTGCCACAGACTGTTTGAGATCCACAAATCAAAAGCAGCATTGGAACTCTGAGGGGAAGGTAGGATTTCTGATACTTCATAATCACCTCTTCTTGGCTTGATATTGAAAAAACTTGTAATTGGAATGATTTAGTGTAGCTGTGAAAGCAGAAAGGAGAAGAAGAGTTAATTAAAAAATATATTAAAAAACTCATAATGTATATTTTTAAGTCAGGAAAACTCAAATAACTTTTTCTCTGCTGCCTAAGGCTAGGATGATAAGTTTCAAGCTATAACCAGTCTGCATGGTATTGAGTTTCAATAATACATGTTCTCCAGGGGAGTGTTAGCCTGGCGTGTAAACTAGAGAATGAAAATCTGAGTCGTTACTCCATATGGCAAATACTCCAAGTGCCTTCCTCATGCTGGGCAGCCAACTTCTTTGGGGTTTTTGTGTGCAGTGCTGTACTGTCCAATATGAATAAGGGCCTGTTCCCAGGGACCCCACCAAAAACCAAAGCAGTGAAGCCCTGCTGAAGTACAAACCTTCCTGTTTTAATGTGTCATCTGCTGGTGTGACAGGGCTTGAACTTCAGCCCTTGAAGTCACAAAGCATCAGCCCCAACTTCTTGAGCTAAAGTGCTGTTTGGAGCTTCACTGTGAGTCAACAGAGCCTGAATGTTCTTCCCCCTCTGTAAATTCCAAGAAATAGGTAAGTGTTTGGCCACCTTCATCCATCTTCCATGTTTTGTTTCTGTTCCACCATGATAAACATGATTGAGCACTGCACCTTGACTGTGGACTTGGGGAAGATCTGTCCTCTGATTGAAAGGCACATGAGTCATCTAAAAACATTTAGAGGATATTAGCCAAACTTCCTGAACATTAAAAGGAAATCTGGCTACTGCTTTGAGCACTTGAGCTGAGCTGACCCTTTTTTTTTTTTTAATTGGAAGAGGACTTCTTTGCTCATAGTGATAATGTTTTGTCTATCCATTTGTCCATTCATTCAGCCAAGAATGGAAGCTGGAAATGAGAAAATTATTAATAACTGTATTTTATTTATCAAATTGGTGACACTTTTGGACAGTCAAGAGGCAGGCATAGACTAACTCTGGCTGGAACAGTTCCCTTCTGCTGTGTCCATCTCCCAAGTCTAACATGTGATGTGGTGAGTGTTACCTGTCTCCTTTGGGTACACTTGAGTCATTCTTTGTACATCAGGGATGTAGGATCTCTCTGGTATCTTCTGAAGACAATACAGTATGCAACATTTGTGTAATTGAAGAAATTGGTAATTGATGATAGCTGAAGTTAGATCAAATAGCATTTTGGGTCTACAACATGGTGTTCTTTTAAAAGTTCAAAGAGAAAATGTTCCAATTTGTCATCTGACTAGAGAAATAATGGTAATTATTCTCTTAACTTTCCCTGGGACTTATATCATGCTGCATGAGCTCTGCATACCAAAGAGGGTTAATTTATGCACCAGTCTGAGTTTCTTCGTGATAAAATGCCAATGCAACACAAAACTATGATTTTGTTGTTGTTGTTGTT